>JABFPT010003642.1:0-13826 GCA_022817245.1 Nixonia krombeini
GGGGGGGGAGGGGAGGAGAATGAAAGATTTCGCGGTTGGTTAAAGCTTTCCACATTGATGTGTTGACTAGGGCATCGCTTCTTATATCCCTATCAATCGCGTCTTTGAACGCATATGGCTTCACCGAGTGTTTTTTACATATACCTTTGTAAATCTAGTCGTTGGTTAATTTATTAACATCTCAATTTGTCGGTACAATTCCACGGGCAGCTTTGTTACTTTCGCCGAAGCGTCGATCAGACAAGTACAATTCGCGTACTTCCGCGGCTCATTGCGGGAAGATTTCTCAGCGACCATACCCTTTTTACGCGCGTGTTTGAAGGAATAACTAATAATACGCTGTAAATATTCCAGCGTTACCATTTACTGCGCTTTTTTCCCTACTCCAAGAACGTGCAGCAGCCGCTCGTGAGAGATCGCATCGCAGCGAAACATCACGATTGTAGCGACGGCTCTTTTATCGCTAATAATACTAATGAGAATATTTTATAATTTGATATCACGGTTCTTTTCGAATACACGTTTGAGCGCAAACACCCCAACAGACGCACAGGTCAGCGGCATGTTGCGCGCTCGTAAACACTTTACATACCTCTCGTTTCGTTCGTTTAGCTCCCCAGTTTTTCAAGCTCGCGAACTCTTTCCCCCCCCTCCTCCCCTCCGCCGCACCGTGTGCAACAACGGTCTGCAATTAACTGAAATCAATTGTTTTAATTGTTAATAATGGAGAAAACTAAAAAAAGAAGAACTCTACGCGTACATTCCACGAAAATAATAAGAGATATTTTTGTAATTATTTCAATGCTCCGTTTGCTGGTTTTTTCAGGCTTTTATCCCCGGTATTCGAAGGCAACTTTTCACAATTGCTTCGGTGGAAGCGATATTGTTTTTCTCTTTTTTTCTTTGTGCTTCATAAAGAGCCGCGATGGCGGGAAGCGAATGGACAAAATTGCCGGCTAAACGTAGAGCGATAAAGGGCAATAAACTGACTACAATAATTCCATTAATTCTTGAGAGGAGGCGTCTCGGACGGAACTTTATCTGGCCGATGACTGTGCCGCATGAGCGGGTGCTGTATAAGCGCTAAGAAAAAGAGAAGGACGCAATCGTTATAAAGTTTGTATGGCTGGTTCATTAAGAGAGATCGGTATATACAAGTCGGGTGAAGTGGCGCGAAAATCCCGAGGGGTGTAACGTGCCTCGGACTACAAAGCGTGGAAATTAACATTTTACCACGAAACGGGCTCATCGTCGGAGACGAAAAACAATTTCTAGCTTCGAATAATTGATACCGCTATTAGTAACGAATTGCATCGGCGCTGCCTGCGAAAGGTACGCCATGTTGCGCGGTTAGAATCGAAGAGCTTTGCAAGTGTTGATTAATACATTGAGTATGGCGATGGTTACAAGTGACCAAACGTAAATTAAAAAATAAACAAGCGTCACTTACCGATGGCCCGCAGATAATATATTGCGTTGGGGAAAAAGAAACACATTATTTTTACATGAACTTCAACACTTTGTTTAACATGTTTCGGATTGTCGGATTTGGGTAAAATGTGAAAATTTTAAAGGTAGCTTCGCAATGCCTCCCTCATAGAAGTCTTGGTCCCTATTGGCGAAAAAGTCTAGTAATCGATTTCCACAATCTTCTCTTGATGCCAATTTCATATCACTATTTTCCCCAACCTAATATACATATATTGATATAAATAAATTGAGGAGACCTGATCGGGAAGTCAGCGAAACTACCTCTGGCGCTGAATGTGTCAAATAACATTTGCACTTTTGAGAAAACAACGAGACTGTTATTCTCGTTGCTTTTGCGTTATACCGTAATTATCTTGCTCTCTGATTCCTCGGTAGCCTTGGGGTAAGTATGATTCCGAAGATGAGGGGCCGCGTACGAGGGAGTTGCGCGGATTGAAGGAAATCGGGAGGATGGAGAGAACCTGCGGAAAGAATGCCAAAAAGATATTACAGACAGGCGCATCTGACAGTCCTAAATAAACTCGAGCGAAGAACTTTCGGCCGCGAGCGTAAACGCGACGAACCGGGCGAATTTCCGTTCGCTTGAATACGCGGCGGAATTACACAGGCGAGAGGATCGATTAATTTTGTAGCGTTTTGTCCTTCGCTTTTGAAACCGGATCGAAATAACTGTTACATCTTTTTATCCCTTGGAAAACCTTAAACCCCCGCTCTTTCTGTAACTGCCCCGTAAAAGGAGGTGCGTTGCGGTTTCGGCTTTTACGAGCGAATTACGACTTTTCAACTATTTTTACGAGAGTTGTTTCAATTATTTCACAAATTTGCAATTAAGAGTCTGCCCCATGCTACCGGTGCCATTCAGTTGCCAGGCTTGAAAAGGGTCGATTTTCTTCCTCCATCCCTCCGTCTCTTTTCCACTCGCTGCTTCGCCCCGTTGCCTTGAACTCGTCATTGCTTATCTGCAAAATTGATAATTACGTGCTTGTGTAATCAGTTTTTACCTAATTGTCGCCGCAACATAAACCTTAATTGCTATTTGATCTTTTAAAATTGCTAATTAGACAACAGTTATATTATACTGGGTGATATAACGAAAATAAAATCCGCTGATATAAGTTAAGTATTTCTTACGAATGCATAGCTTGAAAAATGACCAATTGTTGGGTTGCGTAAACCAATGTTCAATGGTCTCTTACAAGCGAGTGACCTCACGAATGGCACCAACTTCGTCACCGTAAACGTAATGTTCGGCCACACTTTCGTCCACGACGGCGCGGTCAGTACTTTTTGTGTTTATAGTATATCAGTAGCTGAGGTCGGCAGCGGATTAAAGAGGGAGGTAAAGGAGCCGCTGGCGCAGAATAACCGTAAGTCTAGTGTTTATTTGATGGCCCGTAATCACGCTATTTTGTCATCAACGGTAGGCCTCCTTCCGCGCTGCGGGTTATCGGGGTTGGGTCTGCACTTATACTCGCTCGAACCGAACTCCCAACCATCCACTTCGCAAATAGGAACTAATTCGCCAAGAGTTCGCAGAGGTCGCGCCGCGTCTTACCTCTTCAATTTGCGTTATCGTGCCGCGCTCCCTCATTTTATTCATTTTCTGTCGTGCACTGCCAGGAAAATGCACAAGTACAAGGATCGCGCCGGCGTGGACGTGACTCGCCTTCGGGAGGACGTCGCGGAAAGATAATCGGCCGACGCCGCCTGTATCAGGCTCGTGTTCCGCAAATGAGTATCCGCGATTGTTTTTCCCCCCTTTTGGGAACTTTCGCGGAGCGTTCGACGTGCTCCAGTTTCCTCCGCTTGCCCATCCCGTTGTCATTCGTTCATTAATACTGCCCAGGTCTGGTCAACAAAGTCGGCGCGTATTACGCGGATAGGCAAGGCTTGGCCAGGCGCGCAACTTATTTACGTAATTTGGCTCGTTATTTGCAAACGCAGGCAGTACGTCACACGACTTGTCAATTAGTGGGCGAATGCGATAAAGGTCCGTAAAGATAGCTATGTAAGTGAAGCAAATATACAAAATAACGAGGGACTGTTGAATAATGGACAAAAGGTGCATAACGTGCCGTCCCGCCGTATTGCCGGGATGCATAATTACAGCACGTAATAGCGCCTGCCAACAAATATGCCTGCAATTACGGAACCCTTACCTCCCACTACCCCGTGAGAGACCTCATCCTTTATTTCTCTTCGGTTTCTCCAGTGGCTAGAATGCACCACCGTCTAACCGGTGCCTGCCTTTTACACCACACGTAATAATGCGGTGTGCGCCACTGTGTGAATCATCGTGTAAATACCACGCCCACACTTACGTACGCTTTTACTGTATATTTATTGTGTACCAATACGGCACACCGACGCGCGCGTCTCCTTCGTACACGCCGACTGCTCCCGCGTGTTTGTGTCCGTGAACGGTACGTTCTTGCATACGCCGGCAATAATTGCACGTGTAATAGGCAATAGATAAGCGCGTCATTGCACGAATCTCTTCTTATTATTTCGAGCCTATACGTTGCCTTTATTTATGAGGCCTGCGGCTAAACAGCTGCTCCTCTTCCCAGTGTAACGACGGTAATGAGACGTTTGACGAGAGTGCCAGGTAACACACGTGAACGTGCCTTCCACGACCAAAGTCACGCCGTGCTTTGATTGACCGGTTTTTCGTCAGATTAGACTAAAAAGTAACCCGGCGCCTTTTTTCGTGTTTGGTCGAGCTGTTTGTTACGGTCGATTTTCCTTGTTTCACGGTTGACGCCATTTCAGGAATTCCAAACGATATCGTCATATTTCTATTTTAGCAAAGTTGTCATGAACTCGTTTCCACTAGACGCGTTCATTTACGTTTATTATTATTGGGCAGAAACTAGCGACGACAGTGAGCATGACGACGATGTTAATCAACAATGGATTTATATTGTGAGAAGAGTAGCCGATGCGTTAGTCCCGGCGCGTTTGAATCGCATGCTTTTCTAGTGCCAGTCATAATGACGATACCGATCGTGGTGATTATAATGTAATTCATTTGAATTCGTAAATATTGTTGCGCAACTTGCATTAGAGTGACATAATGACTGAAGCTATATTTTCCGGATGATTTTCGATACTTTGTGATGAAACCGGTACTGGGATTCTCTCCTTTTCCTCATGTCAAGTTTATTTTATGCATTACTAAACGCACCTGGTGGAATTTATGAGTTATATACTAATATGAATATGGTAGAATACGAAATATGGCGTAGAGAATATTGCATATTTAGTCATCACGCGTCTTAGTCCAGTTACGCAAATAAAATCTTTGACAACGTTGAAACTAATTGTTGTATAAAATTACACGCAGTCGGAGTTCTGCATTACTGCAAACTGAAATGCAATGCAATATGTATTAACTGAAAGTGAAACCCACGTTAGCATTGCGATTTCAACGTTTCTACTTTACATGCGAATTAAGAACTTGCAGTGAGATGCACCGCATACGAAACCGAGGAGAAAAGTGCGGCGTATAAATTTCCGCGTACATTCGAGATGCCTTTCCCGCGGAAGCTCGCACGAGGACGATCCAACGCGTGCACCGCCGCCACAATTCATATCAAAGAATTTAATTACGTGCAGCTGATTAGGTGTACTCGTAAAGTTACGCGATCATGTACAGTGAATGCATCCTCGAAAGCCGGATTCGTGGCAGGCTTCGGGTGTATAGTCGGGCTTGTAATAATTGCCAAAACTTCGCTCAAAGCGGTAGTAGCCCCTTGTTTGTTAAGGGTTATGGGCGACGGTCGTCGAGCGAGTAGCGGGAGAGCATCAGTCGGAGGAGAGTGGCGAAACGGGGGGAGGGCAACGTGCTAAGCCATCGTCATGTCAGGCCTGCGTTCACCTCGCCGCTCTCCTTACCTCACGCTCCTTCAACCCCCCTCCCCTAGCCTCTAATCGCCCTTTAATCCCACGACTTTCTTCGTCGTGTTGCAGTGCACACAAGCAGGCGAAATCAGACACTCTTTCTGCCACGGTTGCCCTTCACCTTTCGCTCGTTGGCCTATCTCAGGAAGTGAGACGTTTGCTCATTCGCGAAACTTAACTCGCGCAAAACTTCGACGCCGGAACTCGCCCGGCGAGAACGAGACGGAACGGAACGGAACGGAGCTGGCGGGACGAGACAAAGTTGCGCGCTATAGCTCGCCTGCTCGCTTGCCCGCACGCTGATCCGTATCGCCTAAACGAGGTTTGGCAACGGCATTCAGCCGTGCCGGGTAGAAAAGAGTTTCATTAAAAGCGGGTAATGAGGGAGACCGGAAGACTGGCAACTCGCGAACTTAGCCGCGCGATTCTTCGCGGTGGATTCCTTTGTTAGAGCCGTTCGATTAGCGTTGCCGACGTACGAAGACAATCACGGCACGGATTTTTTCGGACAAGATCCGCGACATGGCGATTGAAATAAGCGGGGTCTGTCGGGCCAACGCCGATCGTCGACTTTTCCGCGCAAACGAAGCGCGTCGTTGATCGTTGTCCGCGACGCCGTAATTTTCAAGCGAATTCCATTCAGAAGGCTAGTCCGCTCGGACCGAACGCCGGCGTACCTTAAATCACTCGTTCATTTGCGTCTCCCGGCTGAGCAAGTACAGATATAAATGTGCGCCGATACTCTTCCATCTATTTATACGTTCCGCTTAAGTTCGCCAGTGTGACGGTATGTATTGTTCCCCCATCGCTCATTCCGTGTCTTACTTGCCACCCCGGAAGTCCGGGCTTCGCCGAAAGACGTTGTCGCCCCGTCCACCCACTATGTACAAACCCTCTCTTGTCCGAAACCGCAATACAACGAAATTGTACAGGCCGAGGCGAGGGTCGCGCCACGACAACTTACGGTCGCCCGCTGTAACCAAAATTTATATACAAAGTATCTTCGCCGACCAGCCGCCGCTGCCGAGTAAGTAAAACGATAAACCTATGTAGGAAACTGAGACGGCCGCGGTTTCACCTCGTAAATTTCCTCCTGGGCATGTACGGCATTTTTCTCAAGCACCGCAGCAGCGCGAGGTACACTCGCTCCTTCATCGTAATATGTCACAAGTTGGACTGAACGTTCGAACGACGTTTCTCCAGACTTTCTCATTCGGGTGAATTTTGCGTGCGCGATGAAACAGTTACTACCGGGGTTTCTGATTAAAAAGTGAGAGGGCGCACTGGTTAACTAAACAAGACTCACCTCGGATGGTTATGTAACGTAGGATCTCCGGTTGTTGAATCCCAACCGAATAATTTTGATTAATTAGTCAGGTAAATTTCATACAAACTGCCAGAGTATCAGAACAAATTCTAATAACACGCAACTGACCTATGTTCGTTTGTTTTTCTATTCGGATAACGCAAAACAATTTTCCTATCTGAGGATAAAAACCAGAGACAGTACAAACCTCTATGCACTCTCTGGTTATCTCTCATTGTTTCTGGGAAACTCGGAATTAGGAGTATTGGTTTGCTACTCGTGGCATTACTTGATTTACATACACGTGTGAATAGACTTCACGAGAACCTTGTAAAGTATCTTATCCAATGAGTCACCGCACGTTCATACCCGTAATATTTAGGAGAATTACGCGATAAATTTCCGGCGATATTGAATAGCCGTATTCCATCTTCCGAAGGTAATACATAGCTGTTTAAAACGTAGGACACGGACTATAAAGTATAAAGTTGGAGTCGCGGCCGGCCAAATTTAATGCCAGAAATGAAGGGGTTTGGCGCACGTGTCGAACGTTCCAGAATCGCATATTGTTCGGTGCAGCGACGTCGGTGAATTATCCGCTTCTTTAATTAAACGATCAGCCGAGTAGGATGGCATATTTTGTTGTAAAAAATACCGGTGCAAATCAGTGCCTTTCATTTTTGAGAACCGTTGATAAGCCGTAGCTGGGGTTCAGTCGAAAATGTGTATCGTTAGTATTTAGTGTTTAGTTAACACTCGAGTCGGAGAAGCCGCCAGTGTTTGTAATTGGCACAGTTTAGACCGAGGAAAGCGATTGTGTACCTCACAGATTTTCCACGACTTGCGTGGCTGTGGACGCGAAATTATTGTCCCCCTGCTGGGACGCGGACGCCAGGCACGCGAGTCATTTCCAAATCCGCCGGTAAAAACGGCGTGCCAGATGGTGCATGTACATACCGCGGTCGTTACTACAATTAGAATATTCGCCTTGGTCTGATCTCCAAATAATAACACCGATGTCTTTACCGCATTGGGTTGCCTGCCTTCTTCGACTTAAAACATATTTGATGAATTGGACAACTTTCAGACTCCACGTTAGACAGACGCGCAGGCAGAAGTTCGTTAGCGTAGAAACTGCTGCTTGTGTTAGGAAATTAACAAATTTAATTACAAAGAAGTAACGTATGTTGAAATGCATAAACAGGTTTTTTTGTCAAAACAAAGATATTGTTGCGGGAATCGCGATCAGTTTGTGAACGTAACAATGCACGTTGGATAATCGGGTTCAGTACTCTGAATATATTTGTATATTATCGGAATTGATTAATGCAGTAGACACCTACGTGCTTACATTTACGCAGAAACAATGAAAAATAGTGTCAGAGCGCACATTTATTTTGTGCAACAATGGTGGATAGTAAAGCACCGCTCAGAGGATGGTGTTTGGTATTCAGAAACGCGTGGACTCACTTATTTCGAGATCAGAAGCTCTTAGGAGCCCGGTCTCGTTTTGGGTACACTTTCTATTCCGAGGCGACGTATATTTCATTTTTAAACAACAAAAAAATGCTAATGCATCCGGCAGCCACGCTATTGACTTGGTTCCATGCATGAAACAATAAATAATCGGTTAAGCTCCTCTCCCGCCGACGCCATTACTTTCACGTCGGTATTACTTCAAGTGCGAGGTTCTGAATTAAAGTATTCCGCGTTCTGCGTTAATCTTGCGCGGCGCAAGAATATGGAAATTGTACAAACTAGCTATGGGGTCAGTAGGTGAACAAAGTTGGGTCAAGACAATTAATCGCCGTAACCTGCATTTACTTTTTCTGATTAGTTTTTATTTATGCACCTAAGTCACATTCCCTATCAACAATTCATAATTTATTTATTTACTTTAAAAATATATTACTTTAAAACATAAACAATAAGCTTGTATTAGAAAATAGAATATTACTTGAAATGTAGGTTAATATTCGTACATGTTCTAATGACGTCAATAAATATAAATAACGTAACTTCTTCGAATTACTGTATATTAAATAATTGATAACTGATAAATTAGCATTAAGTAACTGATAAAATATGCGGGAGTTTGATACGATTCGATCAGGTTTATTTCACAATTATTTCCATCAGTCGTTTGATTACGATTGTCAAAATATTACTCAGAAAAATCTTCGCGAGTGAAACAAACTTCCCAATGCTAATTTCCTTACCTTTCTTTCAATTTATCCTTTGAGAATAAATCTTGCTCATCTCATCTATAGGTATATCATGTAGGATATCTCATCTATAGGTCTCATCTATAGAGGTTGGGTGGATACAGGTGTACCAACGTAAAATTGCAACAGGAATAATCCGCTATCCCACGACTGTCATCAGATTTTACGACGAGTTCACACGCGATATAATATGCAAATTGTATCGCGGGAAGGAATTACAACTTTAATTCTTACAACCGTCGCGAAATCGCGCTCGCGGTCACAAAATTCTCTCAATAATTACGAGCACAGATTACGAATCGGCGACCTTATAAATGTACAATTACTAACGCGGTAAATTCCTTTTCGGTACACTTCAATCGATTATGCAGTGGAGGACACGGCTGTTATATAGACCATCGATTTTCGTTACTGAAATATTACAAATTATTTTTGATATATCATCCGAAATCTGGACTGTCAGTAAAACGTGGTTTTTTTAAATAGTCGCTATGGGAAAAAATGTAATTAGCACTTTTTGCATGCTTAATCCAATTAGGAAAATGCTCGTGGGCGAATTGCCTGTATATTTATATAAGAAAATACATATTGACGGAGCGTATATTTTTGTAGAGTAAATGGAAATGGAAGGATTGGAGCGATTTGGCGTAGGATGTTTCACGTATTTTTTTAACTAGGAACTAAAATACTTATTTATAATTTGCAATAGACACTTTCGACGCGTTTTCGCGCTTTTGCTAAAAATCTAGATTCAAAGATACATTAGACCTTTTCAATTCAAGTGACCCTACTGACATTTGTATTTTCTCTGGCCGTTGACAGTGGATTATTGGCGTATGAAAATTCTAAATTATTCCGTCTATTTTTCTCCACGCGTGGTGCACCAGTTCTGGTTTATTTAAATAATGACAATTGAATCGGATGACTTTTTCCAGGAAGGGGAATCGCGTTTATTGGACGCGGATTAGCTTTCTAAAAAAGAATTTGTTATCTTCTCCAACTGACCGTATCATAATCCAGAGGAGCGATTATGCGTTAGTGTAAACATACAGATAATGCATATCGAAATAGAAGCGTAAATAAATTAATTACGTAGGACTTTATCAGTCCTTTTTTCAATCGCTTTTCAGCATTAATCAAATCACTCGAATCAGTGATCGTGCATTTTTGCGAGGATTCATCACGTTTTATTAACAAAATAAAACTAGTGTATCGTTTGAATAAATAAATGGTAAACATACGTTTGCATATTCCTCGCGCGAAATAAGGTCGACCCGACGAGTCAGCTTCAATAATCAATGCGTTTTGATACCTAAATCAAATCGCAAACTCGATTGAACGCAGCCGGATTTTCCTGGCGTTTCACTCGCGATCCTTGAGAGATCATCTATCCTTGAATTTAATATTCGTACAATAACTCGAATACGAACATCCTCGTTTTTAAAATTGACATGTTCCTTGCAAAGTACCAATCACTTTATTGATGCATTAAATGTATCAATTACTTTGTAATTGAATCGTTTATCATTTACATTTAACTCTGAATTTGTACATTTACTTCCAAAATAAACAGATGTGACGAGGAATATTTATCTTTTAAGTATCACAGTTTTGTGTGTT
Organism: Nixonia krombeini; assembly: GCA_022817245.1. Lineage (NCBI taxonomy): Eukaryota > Metazoa > Arthropoda > Insecta > Hymenoptera > Scelionidae > Nixonia > Nixonia krombeini. Next base: position 10,546 of record JABFPT010003642.1, read on the forward strand.
TACGTTTAATTTCAAAGAAGAAGTTTTTTTTAGAAGTTTGTTTCAAAGTAATCACTGATGCAAATCAAGTCATGCGCGTAGATCAGTCAAACCAATAAGACCTTTTCCCGTTGAGACGGTCAATCAAAGAAGACTCACTCTGGAATAAAAAAGCAGTGAGGCGTCCGGTACAGGCCGGTACTTTGTAAGCAAATAAAATCCACTGATTTCAGAATATACGTCGTATTTGCTATTGGCAAATAACAAAGCAACACAGTATTTATTATTAACCTATAGAATTGAATACTTATATGCACAAGCGTTTTACATATATAATATAAAATAAAAGAAATTCATAGTAAGTTCTATTTATTTTTGCGTTTATTGAAAACAAAGCGGAAAATAACACTGCGTAAATAACACTGTTGGATAAATCCATTTACGTACGTTTCCAAGTTTTCCGCTTTCTCGGCGAGCGACCGGGTTAAATATACAAGTTTTTATAACAACAAGCCGAAACGAGTATTCACGTCGAAAGTGACGGTAATGTTTCAGAGACGATAGCGTTGCACGTGACATCGTATAGGAGCGCAAAAATAATAGGTTCTTTGCTACCTTCTTATATACCAAGAAGGCGGTAGTCAAGGACCAAGGGGCTGAATGAGCTTCGCTGAAGAGGCAGAGGACGGTGGTACGCTGCCCGAATAAAAATGGGGTGTTTATAAGCGAGTATCCAATGTATCACGCTGTATTTACATACACACCCCGCGTTTACAGTCTTCGCGAATATACCGACAGGGCAACATTGCTGCCTGCTCGCCCTCGAAGATAGGACCCAATGCATACAGTTCGCGTAATAAAAATTAAATACGACGTTTCGCCCGCGATGGCATAAATAACTGACTTATTCCGACGTGCTATGCGACTTTTTACTTCCCGACAGACTCAATTTTACGCAGAAACTACTGTCATTTGCAACTTTGGTAATGTACGAAAGCCAAAATGTCATGATGGAAGGGAGGTTCGAGGTAAGACGCGTTGCCTTAGTGGCACGTTCCTAGCGTTTGCTGGTTCCGCTGTACAAATGGCGCGAACATTTTTTGATACGAAATCCTTATTCCACAACAATCAGTCCGGTCGTGTTTCTCGTTTTTAATTCTACGAACGGTGTATCAGGAAAGTGCTACAAACTGCGGTGTATATTCGGAATCCGATAGTCACGTTTTTTATTCATCCGTATCGAGGCAGCTAATGCGGTCGCACCTTTATCACTCGTACACAGGCCTGAAGTCAGAGACAGCAATTTAGCGACAGTTAAGGGCCGCCGCTTAAGCGCTTGTCATGGATTAAATCAAGATTAACAGTAAGATTACAGGACTATCAAATGCGGCGTTATTCACGACCGTCTCCGGCCGTACCTCTTTTCGTCACCCAGCGTTTTCCAGGTTCGTGGATACGTTACCACGCTCTTAAGTAAATTGCGCTGATCTTCGTAATGCTACCAGTGACGAGGGACCGTAACGGCGATAGAGTCATTACCAGTGACTTCGGGCAGCTTATTTCGAAAGCGATCGCGTTAATTCCGGATAGCGACGAGCTTTCGCACACCACTTATTTCGCAAATCCGCTAATTACCCTAACTGCCATTAATTCACTCATTCCGGCGAATGATACATCCAAGCATCACATCGAATCATTTAAACCTCTCAAGGATCGGTCGTTTATTCGACAAGTAGGTCGCTGTCAAACGTAGTTCGGGATTTGTTTCGTATGGAAGTACGCCCGATACGGTGTAATTTTATGTTTAACGCCGTTGAGACTATCAAAATAATGTAGCAAACAAATGTAGGCTCGCTGGGGCAAAGGCGTTGCCAAATTTCACGATGTGGAACGTCTGAATTATTATCGAGACTTAATTGACTGTGCAACACATTCGGCGCTCAACGGTTAAAAGGACTTTCGAGACTGGCATTTAAATAAAACGCTGATTTATGGAGTACCTGCATAACTTTGCAAAGTGGCAAATATTGATATACATAAATTGAACGAAACGAACCGAACAGTGGAATGAATTAGACTAAACATATAATTAGCGTTATAGATGCATTTATGCATGTTCCACGGACCAGTTGTAGTTGTGAAGAAAAGGTTGTAAATCGTCTCCAAGCATGACCGAGAGAAGTGAGAACCAAGAATACTTTACTGCGTGCGTTTATGCGATACATATTACATGGAATACGTATTTCAGCCGAGGCAACGAAGTATTACATAAATAGCTTACAATCATTTACTGGACTGGACGTGGTATTAACCATATGTTTGCGTGAGTATTGCACGTGTATTTCAAAAGAGATGAATGATCCTTCTTTGCATACGCACGGTAAGGGATGAGAGTTAAATCTTTTTAACATGAATCATTCGCAGTCATTTAACGGAACGGTTCTGATAAATTGTTTTTGCGGAGGGAGTATTACTTCATACTCGTCATCTTTCACGTTAGTTCCTGCAGAAAAAGACCATAAAAACTCTCTGTTTAATTGAATTTCAATGGTTGAAAAATATCTGAGATAAAGCGAGCAGATTATTTTCGTCCCATCCGCTTGAAGTAACAGCGCTCGCGAAAGCAACAGAAAGCTCGTGGTAGCTCAGCGACAGGAGGGCCGCTTTCAGCACTGTACAGCAGGTGTTCGAAACCTGGTGAACCGGGCGTGAGGCATTTTCTTTGAGAATTAAAATACATGCCAAATTTAATATTTTATAGCTTCTTGATAAAAGCGTTCCACTTACGTGGCAAAAAACAATCCGCCAGCCGTCTTCTAATAGCAAAATTATTTACCGAGCGGAATAAAATGTTTGTTGAATCAAAACAAAATCGTGTTGCTGGTGTTTTTGAAAATATGATAAAAGCAAGGTTTTTTCTCTTGTATATCGGCGAGGAATGAAAATGCTCGATAAGTCTTCTTCTCCATTATGAGCATTTAGAATCCACAACTGCACGTTTCTAGAATGAGCATAGTATGGACGTGGCGAGCATGTGTACGGTAGGTGAGGGGGGGGGGGGGGAAGAAGGTGGTGGGAAGCGGGAACTTCACGTGTATTCAATGTTCCGGGGGAAACCTAAAAAAAAACTTTATTCTAAAGAAAAAAACGCCTTCCGGTTTACTTGTGAATAACAATAATATTTAATTTTAGAGGTCGACACTCGTAACACTCCACTTAGCGTTCCTTGGTCTTCCGTTTTTCAAGGATATGGAATTAACGCATTTCCACCGGCATAGATAAAATCGCCTCTTATAGTTTAC
>JABFPT010003643.1:0-11867 GCA_022817245.1 Nixonia krombeini
GATTTTAACAGTGCAACAACTGAATTTGTTGCACGCTTATCTTGGATCCCCCACCCAGCCCGCGAATACGTCTTTATCATTGCTTAAAATATTACGATAGGGCTCACATGACGTCGTTGGAACGGCACCTCCGCCTGCAAATACAGCATTTTTATACTATCTCGTAAACGGCGCTGCGAGTTACAGCGAACTCCACGGTACGTTTTATGCAACCGGAATCTCACCGCGCGGGTATAAGGGTTGCAATATTACAATTTCTTTTTCAACGGACTCATAAATGTCAGACACGGTACAATAATCACAACCACGCGGCAGTGCATGTGCGAGCGCAAAGATACGCCATAGCAGCGGGAATGAAAGATAAAAAAGCGCAACGGGCGAGAAGCGTGTGCGTTACTCGAAGCAATGTCACGCGAGGACAAAAAGTAGCCGGCCTTGAGGTAACGAGGAGGAGCAAACTCAAAGTTGGTCTTGATTGAATTGCAGATCTAACGGTGCAGCGGCGGCGATTAATAAATCATTCCGGCTTGCTGGACGTCGCGGTGGTGGTGGCTCCAGAGGGGCGGACGGGGAGGAACGCCGTGGAAGGACATCCGGAAGAGGACGCTGAATAGGCGAGGAGGACACGATGAGCGAGCGACGAGGAACGAAGGCTCTGGAGCTGTGGTGCAGGCGGATCACCGAGGGCTACCCTGGTGTAAATATACAGAACATGACTACCTCGTGGCGAGACGGCCTCGCTTTTTGCGCGATGATACATCACTTTCGACCGGATCTCATGTGAGTAACGATTATCGCCGATGAATTAAATCCCGGTAGCGGCGGGGCTTATCTCGCACGGAGATTCGAGAAATTGACCGACGGATGGTCAGCTTTGCCGAGATCGGGTGACCGATTACACCGCGGCCATGATATTTCACGCGCTTTGTCACTCCCGATACGCCGTAATTGTTGATTCGCCCGGTTTCGAGTGCGAGGACCGTTCGAAGTCGAACGGAAAACCTCGTCTTTGGAAGTCCTGCCTTTAATCGTCCAAGGATCGTCCCCGTCGACTCTCGATTTCCAAGAAACACGCGATCCTCTTCTGCTCGCATTCAAACGCGGGAATTTCAAATTCAGATAAAACCGCGATCTGCGATCGTCCCAGAATTACGAGCGCCACATTTCCATCTCTGTCGCAATATCAAAAACGTTTTTTCGGCTTGTCTGAAAGGAATCGATTGTCCGTTGCCAAGCATTTTTTTTTGTAGGTTAGATTCGTCGTTGAGTGGTTTTAACCGTGTAACTTAAACAGCCCGTGTGCAAAAAATGGGAGAACGTAGAAACGCGGAATTACAATTTTACGCACTTAACGCCGTGTAATTTCAAACGACGTTTCTTCTACCATATTTCCCCCGTTCGGTTTTCTAACACGTGTGCTTCGCAGTTTTTATTTCAATCAGTCATTATGCGAGATTGATCACTTCCGCGATGGAAAGCAAATAGTGGATGTTTAATTAAATGAAGTTTTATCCCGTTTGAACGAGGGAATCGATGCATTTAAAACGGTGCTTTAACTGTAAAAGAAACGAAGATGCAATTTCGATATTTGCCTTTCATCGCCGTACATAATCGCTGATTAACATTTCAAACAGAATGGTTCGCGAATAAGTTAATTGAGTGAAGCACGTTCGTGTGGAAAAATAACGCAGACATAGTTCGCGTACGAGAAGCAGTAAATTATTTTATTGATTTTTGTTACAAATGACACTAAATATTGCCGCGTCATACACGCGTACGATATGTGCACATATGTATACAACATATGTTTATACGTCTACGTAATATACAAGGCGTTGCCTCATCGAAGGGAAATACGAGTCGCGTATACCGGTGTGACACAAGGGAAGAGAGCCACGTGTGTGCGTAATACGTATGTACGCATTATTTAGCGTAGAAACTAGAGAGCTTGGCCGGTCAATGACATCCGTAGCGCTAACGCCGCACTCCGTCTTTGCCTCGGTCTCTACTGCTGACACAAGACTTGTGCAATGCCACCTCGTGTTGTGATCGATGCATGTGTTACGCTTGTCTGTAACGGGCCCTCTATTCATCACCGCTAAATACCAACACTTTATGAAATCTTTATGAAAATGCTATTGTTGAGATACTCGAACGTAATAGACCTATAGAATTCTTACAGTTCACAGCTACGGCTTACAGTTCTAACGATTTATTTGTTACGCTAAATCTCGCAGAAGTGACTATTTCACTTTCCGTATCTATATTCGTATTTACAGATATTAGGTCGTTCGGAAAGTCATTTTGTTTTTTTTTTTTTGTTCCTCTCATCGAGCTTTGAGATCAAACCTATACGGGCGTTCCGAATGATAGAACGAACCGTCGAATTCGATAAATTTAATCTCTCAGCGGCGTGCATCAAATAACGCCTTTATTGCGTCTTCATCATCGTCAACTGGCCTTCCAGAACGGCGGTACATCTTCGACGTCAAAATTGCCGGATCGATTTTACAAAGCAGTTTTGGCACTGGCGTTCTGTCAACCTTCTTCGTACACATCGGATAATTTTTTTTCTTGCTTGAACAGCATTTTTACCTTCTCGATGGTACAAAGGTAAAATCTGCCGAAAAAGCTGCTTTCTCACCTTTTCATATTTGAGAGGGCACCAATGAAAAATTACCGCGTAGAATCGATGGAACTTTTCCACGAGGAAGCCTTGCTATATCAGCTGTCAAAATATACAATGATTATACGGCTTAAGTGTGAAGTTGGCTGTGAAAGAAATACGTCCTTTGACGGAAAAAATGGAAATTACTTTCCGAACAACCTAAAAGATATTGTTTTTTTACGGTAAAGTGTACAATTAATTAATAATTAATGCAATATTTCAGTCACGTTTAAAAACTAGTAACATACGAGTGAAATTCCGATATATACAATGTTCAAACCACCTTTTCCTGATCAGATTCGGGCCAATGAATTTCAATCGCTGTCGAATCAACGGCGGCAAACGTTCGTGTTTCTCGACGAGTCATCACGATTGTACACGATCCCCGGATTGCGCTCTTCCCCTCCCACCCCGTCCGCCGATCGGTGTCCGTTCAGTACCTTTCGTAATAATCGAAAGAGAGGCGACCAACGCTGGAAAGAGACACGGCGTGTCCGTAGCTGGGACAAGTTGATACGCGAACTGGTTTCCAATCCGGTGCCGTATCCGTAGCAGCCAGCGTCGCTGGGAGTTGCACGGAATCATATGAATCATGTTACGCGCGGCCAGCGCCGGGCGCAATATTTACAAATAAGCGTCTTCTCGCGGAAACAGCTCGCCTGCGTTGCGCTGCGTCGCGTTACAGTCAAGGCGGGTTTTCACGTGCGCCAACCGTATACTTTTCCGGACTTTAAGCAAAGATGAAACGAACCAATTAATAGCACGCGTTTTCTGTACGTTGAATACTTTCTACAGATCGTGCGCGTTGTAAAAATCGCGTAAATTTGGCGCCAATTGAAAATCCGCCTTACGAAGGGTACCGGCTCATCCGTCATCGTCCGACTCGACATTCGTTTCCACATCTTCGGTACGTTTCACCGGCGTTGCACAATGCGCATACACGATAATTCAACTCCATAAATATTTCCCCTTTCTCGCTTCTTCATTCCTTCCTCTTATGACGCAACTGACAAATGCACAGTTCGGCCGCGTTTAATGAAGAGAAATTCGATGAAGAGATAAACTCGAATTTCTCGCTCTGACAAATGCGCGGTGCCGCCGCGCGAGGGGCAACGATGCATTAGCGTATCGGCCGCTCGCTAAGCGACGTCGATTGCGGGTAATTAGAGTGATATATATCGCTGCATTAATCCCGCCGTTCGTATGGTAAAATCGCGCCAACAGCTGTTATCATAACGAGAGCGGTTTCGAGCGACCGCCGCCGCGTAACGACGTTGCCGTATTATTATGCCCGGCTCTTCGTCCGCCTCGTTGAAGAAAATCCGAAAATCGTCTCGTCGATGCGCCGCTTTCGCGGACTGTACCCGACAATTTCTCGTCGCTACTTTCGCGACTCGTACGCCAGCTCCGATTCTTCCTACCCCACTTTTCACGGACAACTGTTTCGCGCAGTACCTTTGTAACGACAACAATGCCAAGCAAATAGTCTGCTTGTGTGTATTTCAACGAGGTCACGTGACTCGGTTTGAGAAAGCAAGAGTATGTACAAACGAGAAAATAGTCAGTTTCTGTACAACGTACGTATATACGCGTATATTATATACTTATATATACGTCAGTTTCTGTATAAGATCCGCGTTAAATCAAGGACGAAGGATAAGCAAATCGTTTGGTAAATTGTAAGCGGAGAAGATCGTTTCGTCGAACGAGCGTCGGCGTTGTTCCAAGTCAGCAACACTCTATTCCGGGTAATGACGGCGAATGCACGTAACGAGGAAAGAGCGATAAAAGTGATAAGAATGCGAAAGTGTGCGTAGCGCTGGCAGGAGCGTAACAAGGAATAAAATGGAGGGCGAGGGTAGGTGTGGCCCCCGGCGCGGCTCTGAGTCATCCCGAACCGCGTCTGGGACCTTTGTCGGAATACTTTCGTGCGCTCTCGGCGAAGCTGACCAAGTTTCGACAACCGTACGACTTTTTAGGGGAACTGTGGTTCGTATCGACACCGTACACTTGTCCACGACTTGCCAATGTTGCGATAACGAACGCGATGCTTTTCACGTTCCAGAGATTTCGACAGTCTGAACAAAGATGACATTTACGGAAACAACGAGTTGGCGTTCAGGACCGCCGAACAGCATCTCGGAATACCGGCGCTACTCGACGCGGAGGATATGGCGTCTTGCGCAGTGCCCGATCGTCTTTCCATTCTCACGTATCTCTCGCAGTTTTACCAAACGTTTGGAGGTAAGTGTAAAATCGTGTTTTTATTTTCCTCTTGTTCTTAAGAGAAAATTTACCGCCGCAGTAAAACGCAGAAACGCTCGGCGTTACCAACCCGCGTAAAAAATGTTACCGCGAAAATAACGTTACCCTTCCCGCGAAAAATACTTCGCTTTTGCCGTCGAGACGAAAACATTTGATAGCTGGTGCGGCAAAAACAAAAAAAAAATATCCAATTTTACTCCTGCGCTAAAAATACCTCTCGAGGTGATATTTTTCGTTTACCGCGTATTGAAAAGTATTTGCCGGCGGCAACGTGATTTTACAAGGAAAATTCGCGTTCAGCAATGAGAGAAGAGGGTAAGTAAATAAAAATGTTATCAGTTCGATATAATTCGACAAAGAGCAAACTGTCTTTGCGCATCGGCGTTGTTCCGTTTCGGTATCACCGAGCGAACAAGCGAAAAGTCGAGAGAACGAATTAATTCGCGTCGTCGACGTCGCGAGGGGAAAATCGATACTCGGCGTCGGCAAAAAGCGTCGACGTCCCGTACGAACAAGCAACGGCGTCGATAATAAGATGTCCAATTAATGCTCCCATGTAGTGCTCTCGCAGCTGGTTATGGCGTTGCCGCTACCGTAATTATATTTAAGACTTTCACTTTTACGGCACAATTAGTCGCACGTCGTTGTATCCACTCGCGAGGCTCGCCTTCATAAATTAATATAATGCACGTTCAATCGTGCCCTATCTCGTTTACAAAGCGCGCCGTTTTTCCTTACCCGGTGCCATTACCGCGCTCTCGTAGCGCACCGATGCCTCGGAAAAAAAGTGAAAGACCATTATTTCGAGCGGATCATTGCGGGGAACGTTTCGCGTGGCTGTAAATGTGGCCGCGATATGAATAACGAGTTACACCGCGCGCGCTATAATTAAAAGTGCATTACAATCAAGATAACGATGTTTATTAGGTAGACAACGACCGCTGTCCACGGTTACCGTAAACACGGCCATTCAAAATATTCTAGACGCGCGTTCAACAGAAATGAGAAATTTATGAGTACACGGTAAATTAATCACCGGCCCACCCACCGACTGCGCGCGCGCGCGCGCTTTATCGCCGAAGCGCGAAGGAAAATTTCCCTTTTCGATTTTCCTTTCGAGGTTATGTCCCGCGGATGGAAATACGAACACGAGTGTAATTCATAGTGGGTATTCCAGTTATCTCATTACTCGCCACTCGTCGACGTCGTTTTCAGAATTAACTGATTATCTACCCCTTCTCCTTTTTCCTTTTCATACGGTGCGCACAGACTCGCCATTGTTACAGCCGTAACTGCGTCCGTTTGCCGTCCATTAGGGGCGAATTTTGACGACTCGCAGCTTCCGGCCTGCGTAATCGAAAAGGATAAAAGTAGCGTAGAATCGGCGCCGCCCTGTCGGTGTTTTATTGCCCGGGGTTGAATATTCACGACTGCAATCTGCGATTATAATTCTCTTTCATGGAAGCAGTATTGCGCTTTGATTGATATTCGATTTCCGGCTCGTAATCGGCAAATTAGAAATCCACTTGGAAAAATTCATTTTTCACGTCGCCCGTTATTCTTCCCGATCACCGTACACGCACGCACGTGTGCGTGTAAAGCGATCGTAAAAAAAAAATGCGTGTGTATACGCGCGTGTACCGTTGAGTCGCGGATGTAATAATTGGCAGCGATCTAAACGGTTGCCACTGTCGAGCATTCCGTCACGAAAAAAGGTCAGCGGGACACACGTCGGCGCATTGTCCGGGAAAGCGTACGGATCGCGAAGAGGATAATAGAAAGTGGTAAAAAAAAGCGTTATACTTTCCCGTAATCCAACACGACGTCGCTCCGCTTAGCTGCCCCGTACATCTGCTTTCTCGCCCCACACCCAGTCCGCCTGCCACGCGCCTCCGACGCCTGTGCCACGTTTATCCGACGTGCATCGCCGACGAGTCATTTCCGCCTAGGCCGTAAATTCATCCCTGCCCATAAATCCATTTTACAGTCGTTGTTTGCAAATCTTCTCGCCGGTCGCCGTCCAAACTCGGTGGCCGAGCCTTTTGACGACTTTATAGCGTCACGTCCCGCCGCGTATCGTTCCGTTGTCCTTGTACGGTTTTTCCCCGCGCGGTGGAAAAGGAGTACGAAGGAACGTCGAAGGAGCCGCTACGGAAGATCCATCACGTTGCATCACACGCGTGTCTTTTTCGCGTCGCAGGCACAACAAATGGCAGGATCGTGACTGCTAACGCGATTCGCATTACGATGTGCCGTGGCCTGACCCGACACGCTATTGGATCAAACGGCGATAATTCTTCCTTTTCCTCGACGCCTTCGTTTTCCGTATTCTTTCGATATACGATAATAAACAAGATATGTCGTTTCGTTCATCGCCATAAACCGTATCCTTTGATTTATACGGAGAATATTTGTGTATCTGTAAGGGGAGAGGAAAATTCGGTTTTTCCAGTTCGACGAACGACGATCGAACTAACGATAAATAGTCGAAAGACAAATCACGAATTTTCCGCACGTTTTTTTCTTTTCTTCATTTTTGCACTGGGACAAGTTTTATTAATACTTGCAATGCGTAATACGTAGTTAAGGGTATACTGGAAAAGTCACAATTACTGTTATCAAATACGATGATATCGAGCACTACGAAAGTGAATGAGATAAGGACAACACTCTTTTGACCATATTCAAAAGCATGAGTTCGTTTACGGTAATTACCCCTTTTCACGTACACCATCAGCCTGTTATCGCCGATAGAAATTCCTACAAGGAAATCATTACCGGTATTATATCGGAATATGGAAGCGCTTTTCCGCATATCACGAAAGCTTAGTACTCGCAACCAATTGTGGACGTAGTCGCGCGGATGAATCGCGTTATTCAATATGCATGAAACCTCTCGGCGGCGAACCACGTCCTGTAATAATTACCCGGGGACAGGCTCCCTTTCCTATTTTCCACTTTACATTCATTTGTAAACGCGTTTCTAGCTCGTCCCGCTCGCATTCAGCGAATCTGTAGAAGCAATCTCGAAGTCGCCCTCGTTGCGTATTCACGTCTCACCGTGGCATAAAGTTTATGGCAGTTACCGCGACCGCATTGTACACGCTACGACGATTAGACACCGAAATACGCGTTCCCCGTCTCGGATTTCATGTCTCGTCTACAGGATGTACCGAGATAATTATGTGCCCCGCGTACGCACCGTGAATAGAGACAAAGCTGCGTGAAAGTAAACTTCTGATCAGTACCGTATCGCGTTTGCCAGAAACAGAAGTCCGGTTAATGCAACTTTTCGCTTTTCGGGGGAGAAAAGAAGTCGCCGGACACGCCACGTTTCCTTCGTCTTTTCACGATAATTTCGTTATACCTCCTCCACCACGCCATGTCTTGTAAAAATAATAATAATGTACAATTTCTTGTAAAATGCTTTTAATGTTCGCGATTGTTCCTACTTTGACGAAGTGAAACGGACTGCGATTGGGAATTAAATGATTTCGCCGTTTTCTTTTTCCTTCTTATCTCCTCCAGAATGAAACGACGTTGACATTTCGTTGTTTGGACCATTTATTTTTAAAGTGGTGTAAGTCCATTTAAAAAAAAGTGAGATATCGCGTAATCTATGCATAGTTCAGTGTACAGTTTTTATTTATAACTAGTTTGTATTCAGTATCTTAAAAACTGCCATTGCTTTGTTTGATTTAAAATTGGCCAATAGAAGAAATTGCGTAGGGATGGATTATGAATGTGGTGTAAGTCCAATAAAAATGTAAGAATATGGCGCGGTTATAATGAATATTTCAAAATACTGTCTCATATAAAGAGCATAAATAAATAATGCCAATATCTTATGTCAAGTTTAACAATACATAAATATAATTAACATTCAAAATAAAATGGACTCCTACTTTATTTTTTGTTATTATTTATAAACAAAATTGGATCAGGACAAAGTATGTTTCAAGTGACGTTTAATTTTTCATAATTTAAGTAAGTTAATAATTCGCTTAAAAGAAATTTATATAGTCAAATCACGTTGTTAATAAATTGGTAGAAATATTGCCAGACTTGACATAATTAATTTATATTTTTTAACTGACAAACATTTATGTTTATGTTAACTTTTATGTTTCCTCCTCCCCACCCCCTCCTCCTCCCTTTCCTTCACTTTTTGAGAAAGAAAGAAGAGCGCACGATTCAAAATAAAATGGCGTTGATTATTTCGACGCGACGAGTTAAGATTTTGGCGGAGGTGTATCTAAACGTTACTCAAAACGAGGTAAAAGTAAAATCCATTGTTTTAGGCTCATCGCCCAGCCGACTCGCCATGAACAGGACGACGGAAAGTGCGAGTGAGAGAATCACGCCCGTGACGGAGTCTCCGCAGCCCAAGGTAATTCCTCGTCTGTCTGTGTTTTCGATATCGTTTCGCTTTTCATAACTTTCTTTTGCCATCTATACATTTTTAAGGAGTTTCATACACCTGGCATGAGAGATCGGTACGAAGATCGGTAACGCGTTTGACAATCGGTGGGTTCCGATTAAATCGAATCCGCCGATTGAAACCGCCTCAATGACTCATCGCGCCTCGAATGAAAATTTATGTCGGAGCCGGACAATTTATTCTCACGTGCGGAGTAATGTGATATGCGTTTCAAGCTAATAATACACCGCGATTTTTCCTCAACCGATCCGCGGCTACAATCGGCGCAATTGAAAATTTCTTTCCCCCGCGTTGCCACATGCTTTCCAGCAAACCGTGCGTTTCTTCGCGTATCGCGGCTCGATCAACAATCAGATATAGAATTACCAAGTTTCTACGTAATGGCGAGGTGTATCTCTCTCCTTAATGGTAGAATGCCGTTTAGCTTCGACGACCTAGCCTACATACCTTCGGAGTGGCGAAGACATTTTAATTCATTAATTCCAGCCTCCCTCGCTCTAACCAACGCTGCGTATTTATTGCGAGATTTTCACAATCACCGTTTACACATCGACTGTTGCGTCACCGCTAAATATTCCCTTGGTTTTCGACGAGCCGCCATTTTGGATTTTTACCGATCGCGCAATCCTTCGCTTAGCCGACCAAAAGTCGCGTCTTCACTCGTGACGTGGCCAATTTTCAAAAAACGCTTGTCACGTGATTAATAATTGAATAGTGGATACAATTGTCACGTGATCAATAATCGAACGGTTGACGAAAAACGTTTGTAACGTGATTTGATTTATAATTTTCACCAAAGGCTCTTCGCCGTGATTGTGTCGTCGTTGTTGAAAAATGGTTTTGATCAATCCGTCATTTTCGAACGTACCGCCAATTATCCGCGCATGCGCACAGATTATCGTACGATTTGTTAAAACATTGCTTCACAAATTCCTCATTCGTACGGTTCGCGAACAAAAGGAGGAAACGACGAGAGATTGTTTATCTGTCGAGTGTCATTTCAACCGAGCTTTGCCTTTTGCCTTCTCGCTCGTCTGTCTCTCTTCAGTCATATTTTAGCATATTTTATCACCGTAATCGCGATGTTACGAAGCAACAGAACCATTAATTACCGTTCTTGCCTATACGCCGCTTCTTTTTACAGTATTTCGGTCGTTATTAGCGGGAAAAACGTTCATGAAACTATGCCATGCCACGTGGTACGAGTGAAGGGTTAATTTCGTCCGGTACTTGCCAAGATTTTTTCGTCTCATTAGTCTCATTTACGTCACTTTTTCTCCGTTGGTTCGCTGATTACGGAAGTGAATTATTGGCACAAGGATTGCCATTTTGCTCGCTGATCAAAAAAGCTGCGACTCGAGCTGTGTACAAATCTAATTAAAGGATTTGAAGTAAATTAATTCTCCGTCCTTTTCTATCACGCGCCGTCGCGGGACCGTCTCGTTTCCGATTTTGCAACGTCACCCGGCCACTCGGACGACGGTTTGCCAACGCCGTAACGCGAGACGGTGAAAAAGCCGAGCTGTTGCAGTTGCAACATACGTGTTGCGTATATGGGCGGGTTTTCATGTAAGCGTCGCGATGCGAGTCGCGGTGTTATAAAAACACCGTTACAAAACGTTGTTTTTCGACGTAGCTCGGTTCGCAACGGCAGGAAAGTTTTCCGGTACGGTTATCGCCCGTGGTGCCGTTTTTCATCAACTTTTCCCGCGCTAGAAACGCGACGAAACGTTTTTCCGCGCGCGTGTCATCTTCTACGTGCACTCGCGCCAACGAACGTTTCACCGGCACGCATTGAGCGAATTATTCGGTTTTTATAGTTTTCACGTGTTCCGCTTCGTCCGCATAGTTAGCGCCATTTTGCGTACGCCGTGTACGAGACGGTATGCCGTTTAAAGACGTTGCGTTTAAACGTGCGAGGAAAACGCGGGCGGTTGTTAAATCATTCATTTCCGGTGAACTTGCTATTAAAAATTGTTCAATGTACCGACATTAGCCTCGTTTTTGATGCACTTAAATACACGGCACGGCGCGAAATGTTCGTTACAGCCTCGGGTTTGCTATGTAATTTTTTTTTTATTTCGGTAATTCTCAATTTTTATTATCGTTTCGAATAGTTAGCCGACTATCATTGACACGGTTTCAGTTAAAAAATTGCTTTGAAAAATATCATTTTAATAATTAGACAATTTTACTTATTTCTAATCGTAAAGAAAAATAAATTGTTACTCGCTAATTAATATATTTGTAAATTAATGTAATTGAAAACCGTACATTTTGAAGTGTACTTTATCTTTTTCGATCGGAAATGGCGTACGTTCACATTAGTTCGTCATGCTTACGTCACGATCAATATCGAAAAAGTAACATGATTTTTGTTGATCACTGCGCGATTTTTCCCATTCGTCCATTTTGAATCGATTAAAGCCGCATTCATAATTCCGAGATAACCCGCGCAAGTGAGTAACGCCGCGGTCGACAGCCGAGTGATAC
>JABFPT010003647.1:0-12362 GCA_022817245.1 Nixonia krombeini
AATATAGAGCAAGTGTTGATTACAAACACTATTTCAATTACAACAGCATTAACAAGAACTTGGTATTTAAATGACTTTCATTAGTAAACAAAAGTAACGTGTTTTAAAAGTGATAAGATAAAAACAATAAATACGTGTTATTTGTTATAAGTAAATAAAGTAATGTACCCTATGAAATTTGATATTACACTTAAAATAAATCATTTATTTAGATAATTTGTTACCTTATTCTTTTTCACAATAAGTTCATAGTCCTGTTCTAAGAATCGTCGCAAAGTAGTGCCTATATCAAGATCTACACCAGGTCGAGTACTAGCGCCTGACTGACTACCGCCGCCACTATCTTCATCATCATCTGTAGATTCTCCAACATAATCAGAGCTACTTTCCATGTCTTCTTCCGTTACAACATCCTGAAAAGTACACTTCTATTCAATTAGTAATATCTTGTGTTATGTAAATATTGATAATAATTATACATATAAAAGAGAGTAGGGTACTTTGTAAAGACTGGAATTTTTAATTTTTACTTTCCTTGCTAGTTAATAGCGTAATTTTTTAAGATTATTAATCACCAGTATTGTATACTAGTATTCAAAGTTTAGATATCTGATAAGTGAAGTATATACAGTTTATATATATATATATATATATATATTCTGTATTACTTTTTTTTATAAAATACAGTTCGAAAATTTAATACAAAAATTTATAATACATTTTACAGTTACAAACAGAACCTTTTTACCCATGTTGAATTTTAGTTTGCCACTAGTTTCTTAATTTCAATTTTATATTTTATAATTTAGATTTATTCGAAAGAAATGTCATGTGTATAGTCTTAATTCGACATGAGTGATTTGTGACACTTCACTTTCCACCTATAGTAGGAAAACGACCGCCGTGTACACTGCCAACTTATGACCTTCCCATTTTACATACTGGTAAATATTTATTCCATTTACTTCTACTTATGCAAATACATTTATCAAAGTATATTCAAATACATATCATAAATCAGGTTTCAAAACTTAATTATATACCTGTATGAAATTTTCATAATATTAATTAATTTTGATTATTGTTAGTTTTTCACTTTGGATTAAAAATGTAAAAGTTACATTAGTTGCATAAAAATACAAAAAATAATTTCAAAACTAGTTAAACATTTAACAAGTATTAAATTCAAATTGTCATCATACTGCTCATATCTTCATTGAATCTAAACTTCTGTAAAGATACACTAGTAGTATGAATATAGCAGTAATTGTGTATCATTTTACCTCTGTATCATAATCATCCTGTTGCTCAGAACTGCCATCTTCTGAAGAGCCAGTTGTTGCTGATGTTGCTCGGCTGCCACTACTTCTTGCTCGTCTTTTCAATTCAACTCCTGTTTCATTAGACCTTTCAGAATATTTGTGACTCCTTTTTTTACGCTCTCGTCGATATAGATAAGCACCTCTGTTAATAAGATGGGTACTTCATTACATAATGCCACATATCTAAAAAATTATACATTTTATACTTCTTTTATTTATACTTACAGTTGCAATTGTGCCTTTTGTGCAAGATCTCTTTGCAACTGTCTATTTTCTTCTGTATCTTTTAACACATATTCTTCTGTTACACAACGATCCCATGAAGAATTCCATCCCTTAAAATATTGCACAGATTATTTATTGTTACACAAAACAATTACAGAAAATGATAAAATTATACAATAAATATATTATTGAAAACTGAAAAAAACTATTTTTACCTGAAAATGTATTAAGTATTCTACAGCTTTTCTTCCTCGTTGGTCTTTATTGACAATAACATCTAGAACCTATACATAAAATTAGACATTATTTAAATTATTCATAACACTGAATGAAGGGAGAAATTAAGTATACAAATATATCTTTAGGACTTCATTAAGTTAAATATTACAGTCACATTATCAATTTATTTTAATTAATATGATTTTATAAATTACTGAAAAATGTAATGGTATGGCAAAGTAACTGTAATACTTTCATGCAAGAAAAATATACAACAAATTGTGAAACATTTTTACCTTTGAGTCATACAATACTTTAGCTTTTGTAGGATCAGGTTCGTAACATAATACCTTTTCCCCATCACAAAATTTAAATTTTGGTCCTCTTGTTGAAACCATCTTTCTAGATCTTTTATTACTGATTCTGTGGTCATACAAAATTTGTATATATGCATTTAGTAATCAGTGTACATGTCATTAGTTCTTTTAAGAATAAATTAAAAAAAAGAAATATTAAGTATATATTAGTTGAATAACAGGTTGGACTAATTCAAATGTTATTTTGAGAATTGTATAATTTTTTTTAATTAAAATAAAATTAAGTTTTATAAATAAATTTGTTTTATGAATTTACATCAAAATACTTAGATTGTTATTAATAAGAATGTACAAGTTATAAAATCATTAGTGTTATTGTCAGTTTATTACTATTAAATTATTTACACATAAATTAAAAATGTATATTTCTCTAAATTTTGATAGTTTTAGTTAACTTTCGATCAGTTTACATATAAATTTTCTTTAAAATTCAGGCGGGAAATATTTGTTATTGAAATATTATTATACGGCTAGATTCAAAAATTAACGATTAAATATGGATTTACTTACAGTTAAAATTTATTAGAGCCGAATTGTTGTTTACATATTTCGAAGTGTTCGACCAAGAAATTTTCCCTGTAATAATCAAATCTCCGGAAAGAAAATTTGGGAAAATAAATAAAATGTTTTATTTTTCAAAGTAATTATCAATAATCACACCCAGTATATGATGTTTTTGTTTTTGTACGGTAAAAGTTGCTAATTCATTATTACATCACATTATTGGTTTTACTGGCATCATTTTACAAGAATTTACAAGATTACTAAATCATAAAAAAATCAATTATCAGCATAGACAAATAACGGTAAGAAAAGTGCTCAAGTTAGGTTAGACTAAAAATGATTTTATTTCACAAAATTTGGTCAAATATACAACTTTCTTATTTTAATGTTATGATCTTAAAAAATTAGATAAAAACTATTTCGATTTGTATTGGGCGTATTATTACACATATATCATAATACGTGTTTATTAAGAATATGTGTACGCTTAGTAATGTATACAACTACCACACATTTTTATGTATAACAGTACCAACAGAACGGAATGCTTACACATGTATATACGTGAATGTCGGCATAAACCCAACGCCATAACCGGAAGTCTTGCTACATGTCCATTGTTAAGGTTCAATCAACATCAAAATGGCGGCGAGTGACTCCACCACAGACGATAGTCTTTATCCAATCGCTGTTTTAATCGACGAATTAAAAAATGAAGATGTTCAGGTGAAATTAATACACAAAGCGTAAATTAGCCAAATTCTTAGTTTACTTGTATCAAGCAGAATTTAGCGCGTAACGTTGAAAAAATTAACCGGTCATTTGACATTATTATGTAGGTTGTGATGAGTGTTCAAAGTTGCAATGCTTAATTAAATGTCATTAAAGATAAAACGTAAAAGTTATAGACCAAGCTTTTGCAATTTTTGCTTTTCGATTATTTATTCCACTTTTAGTTTGCGAACAATGTGCAGAGCGATATTTTGACAAACAAAATATTATGTGAGAATATATTTGGACCTTCTCTTTTGTTAAAATTTGCTTTTTGCACTTTTCAACTGGAGTATAATTTTATTTTTAATTGTAGTTACGGTTAAATTCCATCAAGAAATTATCCACAATTGCACTAGCTTTGGGTGTCGAGCGTACCAGGAGTGAACTTATACCATTTCTGACAGACACTATTTATGATGAAGACGAAGTCCTTTTGGCTCTCGCGGAACAATTGGGTACCTTTACACCTCTTGTTGGAGGTCCCGAATATGTATATTTTTTACTGGTAAATACATTTGTGTATTCTTCATGACATTTATATAACTGATAATTTAAAATTATTTTAAAAGTTTTACTGGTACCTTTATATTCATCAATACTTCAATGCCATTTACTACGAATTTTTATTTTTTAATACTATTGGTCACTATGTGTTGGTTGATTACTTATTGTCACCTATCATAAAAGTATTATTATAGTTATGTAAAATAAACATTACATTTTTCAGCCACCTTTAGAATCTTTAGCTCAAGTTGAAGAAACAGTAGTACGAGACAAAGCTGTGGAATCATTGCGTAATATAGCAAGTCAACATAGTTCATCAGACTTGGAAGAACATTTCGTACCTTTGGTACAACGTTTAGCATCTGGAGATTGGTTTACGTCAAGAACATCTGCATGTGGGTTATTCAGTGTTTGTTATCCCAGGGTCAGTGCGACTATAAAAGGTAATAATTGTCAAATTCATAATTTAAACAAAGTACAAATTTAATTATTTAAGTACCATAAATCTTCCTTGTTTCCCCAGTCAACAGTTAATGAAAATAACACACATTTCATGTTAAAAAATACTGCTGTTTTTTGTTTATACGTATTATAATATCACACATTATAATATAATATAATAATATCATATTTCATGTTAAAAAATACTGCTGTTTTCTGTTTATACGTATTAATTCTTATTTCTTCCAGTTTACTGTTAAACTGACATTCATTTAAATATAAGCAGGGAACTTAGTGTGTACAAGTTATCAAAACTATTTTAAAAGATTTGAGA
This sequence comes from Nixonia krombeini, assembly GCA_022817245.1. Classification (NCBI taxonomy): domain Eukaryota; kingdom Metazoa; phylum Arthropoda; class Insecta; order Hymenoptera; family Scelionidae; genus Nixonia; species Nixonia krombeini. The sequence continues at coordinate 4,701 of JABFPT010003647.1, forward strand.
ATTTTGTATAAGTTACAATAATATTTTATATCCAAATCCAAAAAATTAAAATGTATCAAATTGTATTCATTAAAATTTTTGTATCATTTGTTTCATTAGTACAAACATGTATTTTATTTTTTTATTGTTTATTATACATTATTTAGTTCATTACAATGTTTTTGTAATGTGTATGTATAATAAAAAATATACACTTGCAAATTGCAATATTACTTCATTTCTCTTAATTCTCTTTTAATTTTTAAATTACTTATTGTGAAACTATAACCATGAAAATATACATTAACAAAAGCTGAATGAGTAGTTATTATTGCCTTCATAGCAAAGTACTGTGGTACTTTTGGATAAAGGACAAAAGAAACATGAACACACTAATTGGCACTTAAACAGTTAAAGAATTGAAATAATACACTGCATTGTGTAAAAACCTGTTTTACTAATTATACTGATATTAAACGTATTCAAATTAATGTTTTTTTAACATTTAGGGGATTTACGGAATTACTTTCGCAACTTATGTCAAGATGATACACCAATGGTTCGAAGGTCAGCAGCATCGAAATTAGGAGAATTTGCAAAAGTTGTGGAAATTGAATACTTAAAATCAGATTTGATTCCTATGTTTGTTATTCTTGCCCAAGATGAACAGGTAAGTTTTTGAATAAACATGTTTTAACAAATTGTACCTCTAAATCATTATGTAATTATTTCATGACTGTATCTATTAATCATGTATTAACACATATGATTAACTACTTTACACAAAAACTTTGAATTTATTAAACAAACTTTTATGATGTTTGATAATAAATAGACTCAGATATGTTTCCTATTTTCGATCAGGATTCTGTACGTCTTTTGGCAGTCGAGGCATGTGTCAGTATTGCAACTTTATTACAACAAGAAGATGTAGAGCAGTTGGTTATGCCAACACTTCGTCAATGTTCTGGAGATCAATCATGGAGAGTGCGTTATATGGTTGCAGATAAATTCACAGATGTATGTAATATCTTCAGTACTTGTAGTTTTTACTTGTCAGTTTATAAACAAAAATATGTACAGGATAATCTGATATCAATATTTTACAAGTCAGATATTTTGAATATTAATATTTTTAGCTTCAAAAAGCAGTTGGTCAAGAAATCACGAAGACTGATTTAGTACCAGCATTTCAAGTATTGCTTAAAGATACAGAAGCAGAAGTAAGGGCAGCAGCTGCAGACAAAGTACGCGACTTCTGCCAGAACCTTGATCAGTTCAATCAGGAATCTATTATTATGACAAATATATTACCATGTGTGAAAGAACTTGTTGCAGATCCTAATCAACATGTAAAATCAGCATTGGCTAGCGTCATAATGGGTCTCAGTCCCATTTTAGGAAAACACAAGTAAGCACTTTTATTAAAACAAAATAGAATGCATCGTATTCTATTAAAATATCTTTTTCCCGTAAAAGGTAATACATTAGTTGTTTTGTTTTTCGTTTTCTTCAGCACAATTGAGCATTTGTTGCCCCTGTTTTTGTCACAATTAAAAGACGAATGTCCTGAAGTACGTTTGAATATAATCAGTAACTTAGATTGTGTAAATGAAGTTATTGGAATCCAACAGTTGTCACAATCTCTTTTACCTGCTATTGTTGAATTAGCGGAAGATTCGAAGTGGCGAGTGAGGCTAGCCATTATTGAGTAAGTTTAATTTTTTCATTATTAGAGAACTCCATTGTAATATATTTGATTTATCTCACATGTTACATCTTTGTTGTGACACAGATATATGCCACTGTTAGCTGGGCAACTTGGCGTCGAATTTTTTGATGACAAATTGAATTCTTTATGCATGACCTGGTTAGTTGATCATGTATATGCTATTCGAGAAGCGGCAACTTTAAATTTGAAGAAGTTAGTCGAAAAATTCGGACCTGAGTGGGCGCAAAACAAAGTCATTCCAAAAGTTCTGGCCATGTCAAGAGATCCAAATTACCTCCACAGAATGACATGTCTTTTTTGCATTAATGTACGTATAAAAAAACAAACAAGCAATTGATCAAAAATGAAAAATGAGACAATGGAATTTTAATATTTACTCCTTAGGTTTTAGCTGAAGTTTGTGGTCCAGAAATAACGACAAAACTCATGCTTCCAACTGTTCTTTCAATGGCTATGGACAATGTAGCGAATGTCAGGTTTAATGTTGCAAAGACGCTTCAACGTATTGGGCCGTATTTGGAACCGAACGCGGTACAGACCCAGGTGAAACCTGTTCTGGATAAATTGAACACTGACAGTGACGTTGATGTTAAATACTTCGCATCAGAAGCCATTGCAGGCATTGCAGGTAAACCCATGTTAATTTACTTATGCATTTGATGTATTCATAATTAAATTTATATTCCTTAAGAGATTTACTTACCATAAAACAATGTTTTATATTTTGTAATTACTTGACATACTTTATTTAATTGAAATATGCTATGCACATGGAACTTCATTTGTTATGCCTAAAATTTATTATTAGTTCAGTACAAAGTTAAGAAAAGTAATATATTCTTATAATTTTGTGAAATGATAATTAAACGTAGTATTATGTTAATTATTAACTTAAACATCAAGTTTCTTGTTTAAAATTTTAATTATTTTTTCATTTTAAACACAGCTTTATGTTCCAGCGTAGGTTGAACTGGATTTTAAGTGCATTTATCCTGCATCTTCAAGTACGAGCCATCGTTCTTGAGAATATATAGTTGCATGATTTCCATTAAATCTACATGACATCGTATTATTATTATTATTATAACTGCACCGACAAAAGGAACGTGGTCTCAACAGCAGAAAGAAATTATCAAATTAGAAAACATTATATTATAATTTTAGTTTTGTTGTATTTGTATATCTATAACATTAAGTATTGAATATCCGATGTAATTGATAACGTATATCTCTCGTAAATACTTAAATAATTGTCTTAACAAACAATAATAAAGGGAATAAGCCCAAATGTGTTTCCTGATTAAGTTATTTTACACATTATTATAAATATGGCAAGGGTAATGGAATGAAAACTACATTATTTTTTTTCAAGTTTTTTTAGAACTACCTTTGCAAGTCATACATTTTTATTATCACAGCTTAATTGCTATGTTTTTGTATATTTTTTTCATTATTTGTCGTTTAACCTATAGGGTATGAATGATTTACGCAAATCCAGAGACTGCGGTAAAATCTTGGTAAATATTTTTTAAGAATTTTTACTCTTGTAAGACTAATATTTTTACATATATTTATCTGTTGAATTATGTACAAGATTGACACAAAAATACATAAATGTAATACATAACATGAGGCTTAGGTTCCTAACCCTTTATACTACGATTTAACTCTCGACAGTGCGAACTTGGCCTGTGTTGTTTACATTTGGCCCGAATCTCTTACCACAAGTCTCACGATATTGTAGGTAAAAGGGTTAATGATAATTTATAATAACAATAATGATAATACTAATCATTTTGAGATATAATTCCAAAATACAATCATCGAGGCTCAAGATAATGGAAAATTAAAATATTTTTCATCAGAATGAAATTTAATTTCTTCTGCTCTCATAAAAAAATATTCAAAAAATAATTACTTGTACACACAGTCTTAGATATTTTTTAATTTTCAGATATCACAAGACATGGTCAAATCACTTATCTCATTTCAACTCGCAAATAAAGATTTTTTGAGTTTATGAGGACTTATTCATTCTACATCTATTTATATTATAAGAATAAACGCAAAAGTTAATTCTTTTTATAAGTGCATTCCAATTTATAATTGAAATTTTGATCAATTAACAGCTCGTCATGTTGCTATTAAAATTTACTGCTCACTGTTAAATGTCAAGTATCAACAGTTTCATCTACGACATAATTCATTCGTGTTTTTGTCTCATCCACCCTTTGCCATAGAAAACACATGATATAATTATAACTATGATTATAACTTCTACATGTATTTACATTCTACCATTATTTAATGTTGGTATTATTTATATTCCATATGAGTATTGAGTACACTGAATTGATTGACTGAAACTATGAGAATAATTTTTTAAATTTACAGTATTGTATTTTTTGTTTAAAAAGGGAATAGAGGATATTTACATTGAAAAAGTATTACTTAAAAATAGTGAAAATAATTATTAATTAGAATTTGTATGATGTGCAGTTAGATATTAATTTAATAAAGTGTAAAAAAATACATGTGGGCTAATAATTGAGAATTCAATATACTCAATTTTTTATATAAAAGAATCATTAACCAATAATATTTTACCTTTTGCCAAAAATTCAGTCATAATCTTATAAGCAATACGGAACATCAAAAAAATATAAAAAAGTTTATATACTATATATATGTATCGCATTAAAAATAATCATGGTCATACCACGAAGATAATAAAAAATTTAGTTAACATACAAATATTGGTAAAATATAAGTGGGTACAAATTTCTGTTCCACATGTAATATTAAGCCCGACAGAAGTATTCGAATTGAAATAAAAATTTCTTTTATGCTTAGTAACTACTGGAATTGTTAAAAAAACTGACATTTTTAAGAATTAAATAGATTAACACTGACAATAGATGTTGAATGATGTTAATAAAATGTACATTAGAGATGCAGCCTCAGAAGTAAATCGTTAATCAGTGCCTAGATTTAAGATGCCTGAAACAGCAAGTACACTTTAGTTTTATTTTGACTTCAAAGTGGTCTTTTTGAATGAAGTGCAAATTCACAATTCCAAACTAATAAACTGTCTTTTGTAAAGATTCATAATTATTAGTTATTGAAAAATACTATACATAAAATATATTATCGAAAACAATTAAATACTTGAAATTTAAGTTTCAATATATGATAAATTTTAAAGACAAGTAGATCACAATGACACACAGCTTTGTGTAATTATCCTGAAAGAACAGCTTTTGATTTTGCAATAGTAAGAATTGTAAAATTCAGCGAAATAGTTTTAATTATAAGCGAAAAACGAATATGGCACAAAGATGACAAAATAAGTGATGTAATTATTAAAATGTTTAAATATTTGTCTAGCTTGGTTTATGGGGAATATTATCCCTGCACCTTCATAAACACGTTTCATTAATTTCAATATATAATTGAGTGCATCGAAGTACACCACCAAAATTGTTTGGTTTTCTATCACATCAACGTTCTTAATTTTTTTATCTGTTTGTTTTGTCCATTTGACCAATGACCAAGTATTTGATTTGTCAAGTTTCACTTTCGAAAATATTTACAAAACTTTTAAAAAACAAATGTTTAAAATTATACGGTAATGGTATCCGACTTTGTCAAATCCACAGAAACGGCGCGACTTATAGTAGCTACCTGCATTCCTGGTGTATTTGCTGCGTTTACGATGTTTAACGATGATATTTTGGCACGCTGATACGCAACGACCGTGTTCAAACTTAAAAATCTATTTAAAAATACATTGATTAATATATTTTTATAAATTGTGCAAAATATATCAAGTCTGCAACTCTTTTTATGCAAATAGAAAAGTTAAACAGACAAAGTAACAAGATATAAATCTCATGTATTGAATTAAAAAAGTAGCAAAGAATTATTTATTTAAAAAATCATTTATTATTAACAAATGCACATACCTTATACAGACATACATAATCAGGAGAGCAGTTCCTGCCGCTAACATTCTTATAATCGGGCCCTCGACTAACTGAATAAGAATCCATGCAGCTGCTGAAGATCCACACATTGTTGTTACTATGGCAATAGTTTGTAGCCAATGTCGTGGCGTTAAACTGTTTTGCCAGTCCAGTCTACTGGCATGTTCTACGTTATACTTGGTGCCACAAACTTTGCACGTTAGGCTGTCAATATTCATCGAACTCTGCAAAAATAGTAAGTATATAATATACAGGAGTTCCGCAGACAATTCAAATAATGATGTCACTATATACATTTATATTGGAAAAAAATTAAAATAAAATAACGAATTTAGTAGTAATTAGTCACCTCAACGAGCCAACGACGCAGACAGTCATGATGTACAGCGCTGACATCGCCTCGACATTGGCAAGGTTGAATAAGCGGTCCAGCATCCTGTCTGTCATTGTCGTAACAAATCCAACAATCTTTACTATTAACAGATATACCATCAGTCTCCGATGTAGAAACCTTTCCCTTTTGTTGCAATTCAACTTCTTTTGGATGTTTCATTTCTAATCCTTTGAGAATTCTTTTTGGGTTCAGTATCCATAACTGTTCTGGACTGCGATAATAAAAAGTAAGTACAGCCGCACAGTATATGAATTATACATGTGGAATATAATAATAGTTCAATAATATCTTCTTTACCTCATACAATTCCATAGAACACAAGGAAACCAAAGTGCTACACCCACTTCTATGACGCGAAATACGATATCATGCCAATTCCGACTGTACAGCGGTACCCTATATAGTCATCATGAAACATTATTGATAGATACGAATATACACAAATAAATAAAATACAATTCAACCATTTAGTTATGGCAAACGAATAATAAGAATAACATTTATAAAATTTAAAGTATTTAAATAATTAAAGATTCAGAACTAACTTAGTTTTCCAGAATTCGCTGAGTGTTTCACTGAACAAAAACCCTACAATGATAAACAACATAAAAGCTTGCGATAACAATCCAAATCGAGATTGATGGAGTTGTGACGTATTCACTTGCTGTTGCATCTTTATCGAATCTGCAGATGTGCTTGGAACTGCATCAAACAATTTCGCTGTTACTGGATCTCCTTCTGTTATATTAGCTTCTTCTGAAGTACGTTTATTTGTTGCTATTGAAGCAACTTGACATTCACTCAGGAAGCCTCCACGAACCTTTTTCAAACGTAATTGTTTATTTATTTAATGTATGGTTTTTGACAGAACAGTTGACAATTTCTTTTACTTACTTTGAAAAACACCTCTATTCCGTAGATCAAAAAAAATATTACAACGATGAACATAAGAACTGCATAACATCCATTGAAAACATGTGTGTAAAAGCTCTGCAATACAAATATTGTAATATTTATAACAGCTATATGACACAACAGATAATTAGATAGATATTCCAAATAACGTTTTTACCTGATTCTCTTGAGTATTAATCTGTGCGATAATAAATTCAGCCAGAAGTAAAGAGTATGTAATAATATTAAAAATAACAAATCCTAAAAAGGATTTGGAAAGAAACTGTGGCCTGTCATATCGTATGCCGTCTTCTGCATGAAAAACTAACCAGAAACAAACGATCAGAGACGATCCACTTAAAAGAAGTGGATAATAAGCCGATAATAAACTTCTCGACCAACCTTCCATAAAGGCTGTCTGTAATGTAAAAGAATTAATTATATTTATGCGATATAAATAAATGTATATCTATTTAAATAATACAGATATTAATTATTTAACTACATTACTAATACCTTGGCAGTATATATTTTTCAAATTCATCTCATTAAAAATGTACAATTAAATTCAATATAGTGTATAAATGAAAGAATAGTTATTATCATTGCATTTTTAACTTACTGGAGAAGTAAAGTATGCGCCTCGAATGACTGAAGCTAAGAATACTACAAAATAT
>JABFPT010003649.1:0-13811 GCA_022817245.1 Nixonia krombeini
GGTGGAAAATAACCCGAAATCTATATGGTTCTTTTCCATAATATCTCCGCTCCTAATGCTCGGAATGGCCTATATGGGGGGTTATTCTTGATGTGCGTCGCGAGATCTATCCAATGGTGTATGACTCAATACCGAAAGCCGAAATTAATTTTTCGAAAAAAATTGAAGGGGTACCCCTTTGGAAAAATGACGAAAAATCAACTTCGACTTTCGACATTGAGTCATACACCAATCGATAGATCTCGCCGAGTACATTAAGAATCACCCCCCATATTGTCCAATCCGTCGATTAAGAGCGGAGATATTACGGAAAGAAGCAAATTTGATGGGGTGCAGTTTTCCACCGAATTTGACAGTTTTCACCTTATAACTCTTCTCCATTTAGGAACTTCAAAATGCACAAATTACCATTTTATTCCGCGCATCAAGACGGATCCAACGAGCCATAGCATGTCTATCTGTACCAATTATACAACTTTTAATTGCGGTTACAGTGCTGTTAGTTTGGGTTTTGGAGAAATGTCGAAAAATCAACTTCAACCTTCACCTATAATTTATACACCATTGGATAGATCTCGCGACGCACATCAAGAAACACTACCTATGTTGGCCATTCCCCCCATTAGGAACGGAGATATTTAAGAAAAACGGAAAATTTATGTGGCGGGGGCATGGTCTATCGAATTCCATAATTGTCACGCTATTACTTTTCTCAATCAACGAGTAAACGAGGCGCCATACATTTCCAGGCTCAGAGATCAATCCAACAAGCCGCAGCACGTCGTTTTAAACCGAAAATTCGGGTTTTAATTACGGTTACCGTACCGCCAACTCGGTTTTTATCCCCGTCATTTTTCGGTTTTTTCCCTAAAAAGAGGCATTTTTAGTTAGAAACGCCACGATTTCCGTATACATTCCGACTCCCCGTCGAAGGCGACACCGCACAGCGTGAACAACAGTAGAAAAAATGGCAAACAATTTGCCGAAGGAGTGGAGAGATATTTGGGAAAGAATAGAAAATTGGTGGAGTAGGGGAGTGATCTAATTTTGGAAAATTCGCCACAACTCTTTCTAAAACCCGTCTAGAACTATTTCAGTATTACCAAGGTCTGCACCCATTCTTTTCATTTTCGCAAAAAGGTGCTGCTAACTTCACCGGGGTAACGTTACGTACGCAAGCGGCAAGTGCGGAAACGATGCGGAAATTCTCGCGAGTCTCTTGAATCGAGAGGCGGAAGGTCTTGTAATTCGCAGCCTCCTTTTCGCAGCGGCGGTGCGTTACCAGGCGCGTTGGAAAAGGAGAATTTCACGTGCGGTCGGATGACAGTCGCGGCCACGGGTACGGCTATTGTCGTCGGACATCCGGCACTGCACGTGAAACCCTTCACAGTCCGTTGTGCGCGATGAATAGAGGTTATGAAAGTGGACTGCACACGCATCCACGCTTCCAACTGTTATTCCCCACTTGAAACAAGACAGGCTCGCGTATTATGCTCGCTCGTTTCCGCCCCGGCACAAAGCATTACTGAAATAACATTGTGTAAACTCGAGTGCCGGCAGATACATTTATTTGTCAAGTATTTCGTTACCGACATTCGAAACGGCTCGCCTCGTGAAACGGATACGTTCGGATAGAAAAACTTTTAAACGTCACATCCCGATACAAAGTGACTTTGAGAAGGAAAACTGAGAAAAACTGACACAAACGAGAGAGAAAAACGTCGGTTAATTTTGCACCGACGAAATTCACAGAAGCGAATTCCCAGAATTGTGCTTGCGAGAGTAAATTCTAGGAATTAAATTCCCAGAATACGTATTTACGCCGAAATTCCACTAATCCAATTCGCCTCGTAATAATTTCACGTCAGTTCAAAAGTACCGAACATAAATACAAAAGTGCCATTTCCATTTGTACTTAACGCCCCAATAAAATTATCCAAACATCGCGAGTTTTACGGTCCACCGCGAATATTCTCGAAGGAGTCGACTGCCGAGTCTACGTGCCAAGTCCGCGCTTATTGATCGGAAGTGGCGTCGCGTCGACGCGTCTGCGACTCCCGCGCGTCTTCCGAGTCGAACATTGACCTATGTTAACAACAACGCGATAAAGGCTCGGCCGCTGAATTTCGCTTTCTCACGCCACGCGCCCGTGCCGTGGCGCGATTTACATCCTCATTACTCCCGAGCATGATTAACCGCGTCATTAATGTTTTACGGCGATCAATTACGAGTTAATCAGTTTCGTGAAGTGGTGATGCAACGAAGCTTCTGCTTAATAAGCTTGCCAAGAGGCTGGTGATTGCTCGGATGAAAAATACGTGATAAAAGAGATAAGATAAGGTGTAAGAAAGGTATTTCATAGGAAAAGACGTTTCTCAAGAAATATTCTGCGCTTTGAGGTGTCTCGTGGATTGTTTTATCCGAGTGAAATTCGATCTTGGGTCGTAAGAATTTTTATACAGTTAAGAGAATTTCCACTGGACCTAATATTTTTGCCACTAAAAACGGCGGAGACTTTTTATATCACCCAATACAATCTTTTTTATTGAGAATTTAGAACAATTCTTGGTCAATGGAAGGAATTGGAATGAAATCCAATTGACTCCTGAATCCACGTAACTTCCAGGTGACTTACAAAAAATTGGAATTCGTTTAAAGAAAATACCGAAAGTGTATGACCAAAAATCCCGAATCAAGTGGAATCCGTTTAACGAATTGTCTCCGATGGTAACGGAAGTGGATTCAAATCCGGAAAGAAACGAAGAAAGTTCCTCTGCGCCGAAGAAAAATTCCGCGTCACGTGCACGAGTCCATATATCTCCGATGGATCTGTTCGCCGGGAAAAGGCCTCGAGGATGAAACTAGAACTGCGACTCCCACATCGCTAATTTACCGGCTCCCGGAAACGCGCCGACAGTTTCCAACGGAGGCGAGCGCCAGCGAAGATCGCGTGCGTCTTCGGGACGATCATTAAATTCGTCCGCTATCCGCGCCGAGTGATACGCCGGCCGGAGGCGAACGGCCTATCGCGAAAGGTAACATCGCGCCGCGTTACTTTCTCCGCACCGGCTAAGAACGCCATCCCGCGTTTTTATTTCAGCCGGAAGCCGATTTTCCGCTCTTTCAATTACTTCATTTCCTCCGACGCTGCTCGCATCCGTTCGAGTCTACAACGGCTCTTTTCAACTCAGCCACTGCCATAGAGGCGATCTGTTGATTAACGAAATTTGTCCACTCCGTTTAATTATGCCGATTTATCGAATTGGACGGATGGCAAAAGTTCCGTTGCAATAGAGAAAACGGGGAAAAGTCGGCGAGGAATGTTCGAGAGTTTGACGCGTCGCGAGAATTCGTTGGGCAGGGGAGTTAGTTCGGCGCGCGACCGCTGGCGGCGCTGCCACTCGCAATAAGAACAGTGAACGGGAAGTCTAAGAATTCAATAGAAATTCCATTTAACATTTTCAATGTTGTTTCGCTTGGAATCTTTTCTCCGAAGAAATTTTCGCTCAAGGAATATTCGATTCCTGTTAACGAGACCTTCTTAAGTGAAGGTCACCTTGAATCTATGAATCATCTTCAGATTGATACGACGAGGGAGATTTTTCACAATGACATATTTCCTGTCGAGGTCGACTGTCTTGAATGAGGCGATTTTCGTTGAGGGAATCTCGTCTCCAATCCAAGGTGACCTTCATGAGCAAAAATCATCTTAACCCCCTCCCAAACTCGTATTCCGACTCGCAATAAGGATTGGGGGAGTATCACCAACGGAATAGTTCCCGTCAAGGTGACCTTGAGCAAAGGTCAAGTCGGATCTCCGAATAATCTTCGAATTCACACGGAGGAGATTCTGATTTTCTCCGGGAGAATAACTCCCGTCAAGGTGACCTTGGGCAAAGGTTACCTTTGATCACCAAATAATCCCCAATAATTCCGTACGGGGGAGGCGGTGATTTTCGCCCAGGGAATAACTCCCGCCAAGGTGACTTTCGCTTAAGAAGGTCATCTTGAGGCAGATGCGTTAACGAGCCAGCAGCCGATAAACAAAGCGTCGTGGAAAACGGACGGCGTCATTAACGAGACCGATTCTCACCGCGCTGCGCGTCCCACGTTTTCTCGCCCCTGCGGTCGCAGGTGCGACCAGGCGCGGCACGAGAGGCCCCGGAATCACGCTGGCTGATGCACCGTGGAGAAAGTTGCGGTTGAAGAAGACCGAGGAAACTATCTTTCCGCGGCATCGAAGCCTAGTTTTGAGCCCCGGTGAATGAGGAACGAGCGAAATCTCGCGTCCGATCGAGATGCGCGAAATACGATCTAACGTCTGCGGGCAAGACTCGACTTTTAATCGATTCCCCGGCGAAATGCATCCGTTTACCGTTTGTGTACCGTTTACGGCTCACTGCCGATCCCAACGACGGAATGATGGAAATGCGCGCTTCACCGCAAATGTCGTTTACTCCGGGATTTCTTTTTCCTCAACTGATTTCCTCCATCGCGTCTCAATCGTTGTCTTTCGAGTCAAAAAGTATTTCCCTGTCACTTTGTACGCCGACCTTAGAGAAATTACGTAAAACCTACGGATTTCCTAAAAAAAGAAGAGCTTTTATTTATATCGAGAAATTCAAAAAATGGCGATACTTCGGAAGGAAAAGTAATTCGATTTTTTCCTTTCCCTTTTTTTATTTTGTTTTTAAGAAAATACACGAACAAGCAAATTGGCAAGGAATTGACTTTCCTCGGCTATTTCGAGTCTAGGTAATACTTCAACTCGTGACTCGAAAGTGTCGGTGTTTAATCGGCGGGTACGATTTGCCGGTCGTGAAATGAATGAAACGAGTAGATCGATCGGCACTGGGTGAAAAAAGTCGAGCACCCAATGGTCGATTTCTCGCTTCCTCCGTAACCCGGGACTTTCCTCCGTTTTTGCCCGGCTCGCCGTTCCAGAGCCGATGACACATTTGCTTAAGGCAGTGCGGCGGTTTCTTCGCGCCTGGCGTTGGCCAATGGGACAGGAAGGGTGTCTCAAGCGGAAGAACACGATCGAGAAAGTGGCCGGCAAAGTCGCTCCGGCTGATAAGCCGTGATCGTAATCGTCGTTCCATTGAAATCGCGTTTATAATCGACGGGTATAAATCACCGTTGAGCGGGTAATTATTTTATCGCGCGGAGGCTTTTTCCTTTATTGAACAACCAGATAATATTCACACTCGATACACTTGTTCGGTTACGACATTTTTAGAAAGCTAAAAAGACGAAAAGCGTCTTTTACGTTTACGGGCAAACCTTTATCTTAAATAGTACTTCTCTACATATATTTCTATGTTATTTATTGTATATATACGTTGTATATGATGTACAAATATATGTGTATATTTGTGTATTCGTATATATGTAGATAATGTACGCGAGAAACTAATAAAATAAAAAACTATTTACAAATTCATTATTTTTTTTTTAAAGGAAAATATCAAGGGTTGTGAACGCTCCTTAATGTTCGCAATGAGTAATATACACTGTACAGTTTACGTTACGTACATAATATGTAACGTAAATAACGCGCGTAATCAATTAAAAATTTTGAAATAAAAAATAAAAAAAGAAGATGGTTAGAAATTTACTATTTAGAAAAAGTCATGTCTGCTGTTGTGAACCGCCCTTAACCCATCCGACCAGTCATTTTTCTAACAAAAGATCATACTCCACGATTATCCTACACCTCATAAAATGTTCTTCCCATTAACTCGTGTAACTATTTATCCAACTACTTTATCACTTTTTTTTTAATTCTCAATGAAAAAAATCTCATTAAATAACCCAAAGGCATCTTTATGAGGCCAATGTGAGGTCAAAGGTCTGATCCGAACATAATATTTAAATAATAAGATTATTAATATATTGTAATAATACAAAAAAAAATATATTAAAATAAAAAAAAACAATTCGCATGACGAATATTGAAACTTCTCTAAAACAAAAGGATTCTCTACAATTCCACTGCAAAATACAAAAAAAAAAGTCGGTGTCGCCGATGCGAAACTGACGCATCGTTACGCAACGATTTCGTTCGACCGCGCTGGATCGCAGCCTTCGGCCGCATCTGTGTCAGCGATGGAAACCTCCGCGGCAGGCGCGTAACGCGGTCGCAGAGGTGGAGAAGAAACGGCGCGTTTCTACGCGCCCCGAAGCTAACGCTAAACGACGCTTACTCGATTAGCATCGCGAGATGCCCCGATGCGCCACGAGATCTGCATCGACGCGCGTGTGATCGACTTTCTAAGTTCGCGTCGAAACGACGTCACTTTCTCCGCGCGATTGATAAAACACCGGAGAAAACGCGTCACGACGCGTCGACGGTCTTTTCGAGGTCTCGCGGTCCTGCGCCGGCTCGGTGTGGCGTATCGGATTCTACGCTCGATTCTTTCCTTAACCGCCGACCGTTTTTCAGTTTACGCTACTTCACTTTTTTTACGCTTGAAACGTTTTTTACGGTTGACCGTCGTGGCGGGGGTGGGCAATGCACATTTTTAAGAGAATCGAGTTTGAGATTTTCCAGTTCGACTCGAATCGAACACAATTACACGAAAGAGATGCGAACGATTGCTTGGTTGGTGTGGAAAAAGGACAGAAGATCGGTGAGATTTTTAAGGGTATACAAAAATCCAGATCTTTCCACGCTCGTTTTGCTTTTTGCACCGGATTGTTTGGATATTCGTCCGTGGGAAGGAAAAAGAGATATGTAAACCGAAGCGTGAATAATGCGTTGCAAAATTTAATAACTCGAGCGTAAATTTCGCAAAAAGTTCTCATGAAATGTGAATTGTTTTTGCTGGATTAGTTGACATGGTAAAATTATACACGCGGGCGAAAACATGTTTTAAATGTTTCACAAGTTACAGACGTGTGTGTGTGTGGAAATGTAACGTCATCCGACTTTGTCGTTCAGACAAGTTTCGTATAATGCATTTCTAAAAAGAGCGTGCGAACTGTTTTCAATAATCTCCTTATCGGACACTTTATCTCGTTTTACTTTTCCTCATTCGTAATCGTACCGGAATGTTTGAAATAACTACGCGAGTCGAGATGACGTTAAATGTCACGTACATGTTTTGCAAAGATATGACAACGTTGGTAAACAGCATGTTACCACATAAATGAGAAATAAACTATTTTTATGCCAACTAATACATTTTCTTTTAATTGTTATACGTTCCACAGACGATACCAAAGAAGTACAGAAAATACGAAATTTAGAATCGTTAACATCGATACAGTAAAATCCCTTAAAAATCTCGCGTTACACTCTTGAATAAAAATTCCTAAAAACAAATCACTTCAGTTACGTAAAAATGGTCGAATATACGAAATGCCGAGTATCCGCAGTGACTTTCCGTCTCTCGAATTTGCTTACGTGAAAATGTTCGTTTGTCAATCACCGGTGACTGACACTGACATTCGTGTTAATTCCAGTATGACCTTGGGAATACGTAGAATTGCAATCAACCGCCATATCTTTATATCTTACATGTGTAATAAATATCGTGGATGTAATATACAAGAATATAAATAACGAGTATAACTGTAAAAATCGTGGTAGAAAAACCGCGAGACAAACCGTCCGCGGTTTTATTCCGTCGTGGTTCGATCGAGTACGATCGAGTACTCGAGCAGCAAAACGCGAGCGATTAACCGCCACGCTGTGTAACTCGGCTTCTGCACCGATCGACAAACGTTGCCAATGTAATCGAGGCTGTACTGCAGACACCAGTCTCGGCTATTCGGAAACCGTATCGCCAGCCGCGTTTCTCGCTCCGACATGCGATTTCCGGTTTCGAGCCGTAACCAGTTCCAACCGATATCGGGACTGCTCCCTCGACGCTTTTTCGTTCCGCGTTTCCAGGAGAAATCACAGCCGGATCGTACTCGACTTCGATCCTATACGATTTCGCGTAGATACGTCAAATTTGGAATTCCGAGGATCGTCGAAACCGCGGTGCATTGCTGATTCGCCATCGACGGCACTGACCTACGCAATAATTCGATAAAATTCAAAATTTGAAATGACGAGACGAAAGGTGGAACGATGAATCGTAACAAGAGCCGAAACGAAGTGAAGAAAATCGGCGTACCTGTCATTTTCCAGCGGCGCCGTCGTTCCGACGGAAAATGGAACGAGTCTATTAAAAACCGTTACCGCCGGCGCGGCGAAAGAACGTGGTAAATGTCGAGCTACGATTTTCCCGAGCGAGTTATTTCGGTTTAGGGAGACCGTTTCGACAGGCGATATACCGAAAGGCGGACAATCCCGGGCAAATCGGCAGTTGCGTTTTTTTTGCGGTATGTCATCACCGTCTAAAAGCGTACGGCCGCGAGAGACTCGCGCCGATGGGATGACCTGTTGCGCGTCGAAGCGAACATGCGCCGGGACAAACAACGATCCGTGAGATGTTTCGCGCATGCTCGACTCAAGGCGTAGTTTACTCTTTTCGTCGTTGCATCAAAATCGCACTAATTATCCGATTAACTGACCAATCCGCAAAAACGGGCGTCTTTTTATCGTAAAAAAAATGTAAGTGGATAAATAAATACGGACAAAAAAAAGTGTCACGAGTAGAAACTGTACACAACACTGACGAAAAAAAGATTTTGTTGTCAAGCCAGATAAAGAGGAAGAGATAAAGGAGAATCGATGGTGATAAAGAAAGAAAAGAGTAGTCGAATGACTGGCGTAGTCAAGATCGTAAATTCATGTTCGCGGTTGCCGGAAACAAGCATCATAGCGTCATCCGTGACACGCGTCCTTGTCGACCGTTTCGCGAATGCACGACTATATTTTACGCACACAGGCGGGCGCGCGCGCGCGTACGAGCCGTGTGTCAACATTGACACGAATGACACACGGGCCCGGCGGTGAACGTGAGATCACGGCGTGACTCGGACCGATGGCAAACGGAAAGGCCGTGTCTTGGTAAAAACTCCCGTCGCAAAACAATGATCCGTCTTACATCCCGCCGGACGGCTTGTCATTCGATGTGGAGCGACACGCGTCGGTATTTTCCGGCGCGAATTCGAGACAATTCGAGTTACGTAACGAAAACAGGAACGAAAGAATTCGGCGAACTTGGGTGATTCACTTCTCGGAAATAGACACGAGCGGGAGGACGAAAGGTCGACATTCGCATTTTTTCCCTCCTTTGGAGTTGTTTACTATTACAAGGCACTGTTTACATTCGTTGCATTTCGTCTTCTCTCGTCATCGGAAATGTTCGGTTGGATAGTCTCGCGTGTTCTTTTTTTTTTGACTGTTCGACGTTCCGGCGAGACTTCACACTCGAGAGCCGGCGATGTACAGGACGAGCCGCGATCGATCCCCGCGTCAGACCGATGCTGCGTAGAGAGAGAGAGAGAGAGAGAGGTATGCTCTCGAAAACACGCCGGGCTTCGACAATTAGCATATCATTAAAGTCCCGAGGGACGGCGTCTATTTTCGCTCTTCACGAGCCCGCCTCGAATATCCAGCCAGGCTTCACGACAGGAACGAGCGTGTCGTAACAGCGAAACAGCCGAGCCGCGAGCGTGTTTTTTTCACGTCCGCCATGTTGACTGGAAATTTTGTAAACACGGCGCACCGTGACTTACCTTCTTGAGAATCGTCCCAGGCGGTGTAATCCGAGGTAGGGAAGGGGGAGGCTACAAATCCAAATCGGCTCTCCCGTCTGCTTCGGAACAACAGAAATAGTTCGCACTGTAAACCGCGATCACAGGAACGGCGATTCACCACTTGGCCGATAATATTCGCGGGGTAATGAATCTGCAGACACCGGGGCGATATATCAGACCGAGGATGCACGAGAACAACCGAACGGTTCGGCTTGCCGCGAGGGACTGGCCAGTCAGCGAGACGTCGAGTTTCTCGCCCGGACGCTCGGGCAATCTCGACGGCGCTCGGCGGCGCTCGGCAGCCATGAAGCCGAACCTCTACTCGGGTCGAGGACGTCCGCGAACGCGAACAGGGGTGCCACTATCATGGACATTTCTCAACCCTTTGACACGCACGGTTGCCGTTATTAGCTCGTTATTATTCGTTTTTCCGAAAATACCCGACGACGAATATAGCGACCGGCGCCGTATTCTTTTTTCACGGCTTTCGTATACTCGCGAGGCAAACGAGTCGTCGTTCGTCCGCTTTGCCGTACACTGTTGTAAACAAACTGTTTGTTTTGATTCGTATTATTCCCAATACGTGTCCGTCTCTCGTGTTAGAATACGCGGGAAAAATTAATATGCTGTAAACGTTAATAATATTAACGCGCGTTGAAAAGCTTTCGGCGCTGTTTGAAATATGATTATCCGCGCTATTTCGTAATTCTATTCACGTTCGAAAGTTTGCGTTAGAGTGTACATCTTTTTTATCACCCGCGTTGGTTCGCCTGTAACAAGCAACTATCAATTTGGAATCGATTCATCATAACGCTAAGCACAATGCGAAAACTTCATCCGAACGTGATGGCTGAGAGTGATAAATATCACATTCCTTTGCATAAGGTCACATGTTCTGCTATTTTCTTACGGCTTCTAATGCCTCGAGAATATCCGCGTATGAATCACTCGGATACTCGTTCCGTCGAATCGGCGAATGCAAACTGCAGTACTGCGGCAATATGCGATACGTCAGGTGACAAAAAGCCGGTCAATGAAACGTTCCCATCCTTGAAATACCTATCCCTAGTCGATAAAACGGAAACGGTACTGCGTGAGTCAAAGTCCGTAATAACTTTTGGTGGCCAGTGAAATATAAATAGTTTGGAAATGATTCCCGCACACGCAAGAAATAGTTTGATTTAGACATTTACAGATGTCGCTCCGACATCGTTACTGTCGCCGGAAAGTAACGAACGACGAAAGAGACCGGTTGTAAATTTTGCGGGAGAGTCGGTGGCCCGTGTAATTTTATTTATTCGAGTAGCCGGTGCATTTTCTCACTTTTATTGGTTTTCACGCTCTCCGGTTTATCTAATAATAGGACGCGTACGCCTATTCCTCTTTAACATCGCGATAAAATGCCATCTGGGTATCGAGGCACGGCCAAGGTTGAGACGCTGCCGGTATTAGAGGATGCTGCCCAGATCGTTATCGGTCGGCGAGCATACGCTAATACGGAGCGTTTCTCGGCTCTTTGAAAAGGGAAAATCAAGTAGATCCAATTTATGTTGGAAGGGCGAACACACGGCGTCCTTTGAGAAGACATTGGGTCGAAAGCCGACGCTGAGAAATAGAAAGTCTAATAGCGCGCATGTCCCATGTGAAAGATGGCATTGGAGCCGGTGCATGCGTTTGCTCGGGGAATGCAACACATATACTCGCGACGCTTGTACAGGTGACTTCTCCGTCCGTTTTTCATGCGTTATACACAAAAGTGAAATTTTGATTTACATCATTCACTGGCCCGGCGGAACTGCACATTTGTTAACCATTCAGAACGTTTTTTTCAACCTGGAGATTTACAAGTAAGATTCTCTATGGATGTATAAATCCTTAAGGCGGATGCGCACTCGAGGGAAATATTAAATCCAGCGGAAATATAAATCAGGGAAAAATGTTAAATCCGGGAAAAGTGTAAATCTAACGTAAATGGCAAAGTTCGTTTCTAATCGTACACGTTTTTTCGCATCTGAGAACATTAAGCCCGGTTCATACGCACCGTCGCCAATCTACCGTTAAATCAAACGCAGCCGTTTTCAATCGCCAGTTCGCAAAATTGCCGCTTGCAAGAGGTAATTGTTTGTTTGAACGAGGAACTTCTCACCGGCAACAGGTTTCAATCACCGTTTTCCATTGTTCCGCCGACAGGCCATAAACGGTGAAATTTCGCAGGCGAGGTCGCCCCGGTGTTCGAGCCGGACGACACTTTCAACGGCTGGTCCCGGCCACTTTTTATTGTCCATTAACCGATGCCGATTAATAAGTCACGGCAGTAAAGTCAAAGTTGTCGGGGATGAGGCGGCTTATTGCCGTGTACGGTCGTTAAAGGTGAGACTGTGGCGCGTGTCAAAGTCGCGTAACGGTTATTGTTATCGCTTATCACCTGGACGTTCCCTCCCCTCCCCCCTTACCGTCCGCCCCTCTCTCGCTCACCCTTGTTCTTCTCCAGCTCGCCGTACGCTCCTCTCCTCCTCTCCCTCTCCTCCTCCCCACCCCTCAGCGAATTCCCGAAGAAGCGTAAAAGTGTCGTGTACGGCGTTGATGATCTCGAATGTAGCCGCGGCGATAAAACGTTAACGAGTTAATGATAACGAACAGGCCGTGTCCCGGCGCGTCCTTTCCCGGGCAATTTCAAAGCGCATAAAGTATGCGCGCGCCTATATAAATAGGCTTTACAGCGCGAATAAGTTCAGCCGCGTAGCCGACGCGGATCTCTCGGCAAATAGACATTCATCTTGGTGTCCGCCGCGGTCTGTACCGGCAGGCCGTGTAGGTACACGGCCTTACGGAGCTGCTCGAACCGAGTATTTATCGCCCTACCAAAGGGCACGCGTTGTTATAAGTAGACAAGTATGCAAACGAGATGATCGATAATGACACCGTATCCGGATACAATTAGCGGGTATACCGCCTACCAAAGCGTCGCGTCGCCAGTCCGGTAGCTCGCGTTTAGATGTTCATTAGATTCAACGTTCGCGCGTGGCGCGTGATTTATCGCGGTGTCGATAGCCGGGAATGCGCGTGGAAACGAGGCTCGACGTTTCGTGAACGAATTTTCGTCGAGATACACGCGCGCTGGACAGTTTAGGTCAGGTTAGGGACCAGAAGGTTAGGGTAGGTTAAACTACGAGAGCATCCACGAAAGTTTTCCCCGCGAGGAAAAAAAGAGGTTATGAGAGTGAAAGTTTAGAAGGTTAGGTTGGGTTAGAAAAGTGGAGAACGGACATCACCGAAAATTCCGTATACTTTCACCGTGGAAATCGGCTTTTCCAAGAGGGACGGGAGCGGAAAGTTGATATATCCGCCGTCCCACTTTCGTGACGTGGGTAAATACAAAACAGCGGGAAAATTAATGCGGCTGTCTCTTGGCCGCAAATGAGTGGAGTAATGTACCGGCGCATTGTTTCCTCCCGATTTTTCCTCCCCCCGAAAATAAACGATTTTCGTTGGCTCGCCGCTGGCATTTTACATCGCCGCGTTCTGTTTCGCATGGGAAAAAAGTCGAGGGGCGGAGGGGAAGACAATGGGCTGAACCTGGGGTAGGAGGACAATTACACGGCTTATCTCTCGTGTATTATTAGACACGCGGATCTTGACCTATAAAACGCCGAAAGTAAACCCGCATCCGTGTGCGTGCGCGGTAACTACCTCCGCATGCGGTGCTCCATCATTGGCCGGTTGTAATTTCTCGCCAGGAGGTAATTAAAAGATCCTCTTCTCCCGCGTCTTCTTCTTCTTCGTTTCAGGTAGCTTCTCCAGACTGCTGTTTAGCCTCGGCCGAGGTTCCGGTGCGCTCCCGTGTTCCAGCGGACGATCGCGTCTTCATCCCGCGGCTAGCGAAACCCGCCATTACCGGCGCGAGCGAACGGGGGGGGGGGGGGGGGGGGGGCTGAAAAAACCGGCGATGGATTAATTTACATTCGGGGCAACCCGCTGGGGAGGGAAGCCACGGGATAAAACTTCCTAAATAACCCGCGGGTGGATAGGCCGGCTCGGCCGAAAACCACGCCTCGGCGGATGTAAAAGGACGTCGGGAGGGGGGGAACCGGGATTTCCACCTCGGGGACAAACGGGTATTTTTTTAGGAAGAGGGTACACACCCCGCGCACCGA
>JABFPT010003651.1:0-12412 GCA_022817245.1 Nixonia krombeini
GGTGTCGACCGTGTTAAGGGGACTGTGGACGCGTTCGAAGCACTGGGACCAATGTCTTCCTCGTTATCCTCTTCATTGTCCTTCTCTTCCTTTTCTATTTCCTTCTCAGGTTCATTGCCAGTTAACGCTAGATATTTTTTCCTTATGGAATCCCAATCGACAACACTCTCAATTCTTGTTGCGCTGTTGAAGGATAGCTGACTGCCCAGGGGACTGAGATGTACTACCGACAAACCTACACTGTCTTTCGGCCGCACTTGACCTTTCTTCACCTTCGCTAACCATTTCGCTCCCATTTTCGACCGCGGTGATAACCTTCCGGTGTGCTGGAGGCCCATCATGTGTACTAAGGAGGGACGCTTCTTCCTTGCCGCGCGTTGCTTACATATCTTAATGAAATAAACGATCCACGTGGTCAATAAATTAAGGGGTGACGGTGCTGTGGTTGTCCTGCAACACGAATATTCTGTACTTCATTACTTCCATCCGTACCACCAAGTACACTTTCTTTCTGTGGAGAAAAGGTTAGGATTAATAGTTGATTGTATTCTTACCTGTGCATATTTCGGATCAACTTGCTCAGCCCGTATTTCCATTCAATGTCTGATTGCGCTTGTATTCGTTGATAGGTATCGCTCATCATTGCTATGAGCAAGTTAATTAGAACTACTACTGAGACCAGCATGTATACGCCGAAAGCCAGTTTGAAAAGGACCGAAGTCCATTCTGGTTGCATGGTCTCGACTTTGAGCTCGCTGTGGGTCGTTTGGCCGAAGACGGCGAAGAAGAGGTACTCGAAGGCAAGTACTGGATTCATCTTTACTGCAATTCGAGGCAACGGTTTGCTTTTCTGAAGAAATGTGATTTGCTAAAGTGTCTAATTGGACTCACTACGCGTGTAAGAACGAACATGCTCATGCTACGGATAGTGGCCATGCTCGGGCTTCTGAATGCTGCGATACATGCCGAACGGTGGGCATTACTTGCTTCATTATTTGCTGGTGTTTGTTTATTTTGTTTTGCTTTTTACACCGACGAGCATGATAGCCGAGCTTCGTGGTTCCGTGCAAAACACTGACTTTCATTCGCCGTCGCAGCGATGCATTCCAGCTAAGACTCGTTTTGACGATTAGGCGCTTCTCGGATCGCTGATATTCTGCTCACTATTGACTTGCTTTTTTGAGTTGACCTTCAGTGCGACATTCGTTTACACGTATGTGATTATTTATCAAAATCTCCTTGCGTTAATAATAACATGCACCGTTTCGTGTCTCCTAGGCTTCAGAGCATTCCGAGACATTTGTGGCAGTCAGAGCTTCCAAACGATCCAGTTGAACTGCAATGGTTCGCATACGTGCATGCATCTGCTATTTCAGAGACGGAAAAGGGTTTCTTACGGGCTGATCAACATCTTGATGGGCAAAACCCGTGACAGGTTCTTCGCAGTCGTACGAACAAATTCTTATGATCATGTATGAAAAGTCCGCATAAAGAAAAGTAAAAAAATCAAATATTCAAAATGTCCTATTTAAAAAATTTTGAATTCCTGTACCGGTTGAAGGAAAATCAATTATTGGTACCAACGGAAAATATGCAGTGCTCTCTCCGTAAATGCACGCTTCGCAAATGATTGCTACATCATTATTCCTTTGCACGGATTAAAAAATAAGACTACACTTACGCAGAGAGCACGATACATTCCGCAGCGAAATACAGGCGGTCAAGAGTGGTATTATCTTTTGTTGTGAAGATGATTCACCACGACTGTTTCAATACAGATCAGGCAACACTTTTGAGCAGGCAACAGACACGCGAACACAATTGGCCAAAATGCATTTGCAGACAGGGCGACATTGAAGGGTGGCGCATCTCCTGCATTCAAAACCAAAACATTATCATTCTATCGTCAGCCGGTGAAACTTACAATCTCGGGAGCTATCATCACAACACTCATTTTTTTTCTTGTAGCGTCCATAACGACGGTGAGGCGCTGGCAGTGGAGAAATCGTCGCCCACTCCGTATAATTGCCCGACATATCTATTATTTTAATCAATTTCATTACGTGGATGTATAATCGCGTGAGTAAGGTGTTTTTGTTCAGCACGTGACTGGTTGACGGCTATGTTAACTTTCGTTTTCACGCGTATTTACAGGATGCTACGTTGAATGAATACCTCTTTTACTTTCTTTCGTAAAACTATATTTCTCAAACTGAGCGTGTTATGCAGAGTTACCACAAGCAGTCTACAATATTCGTATGCTAATCTGCTATTGTTCTCCTAACTCATTATATATGGCACTTTTTAGAAGAGAGAGAGACGGCAATGTCAAAAATATGCACGTCACTGAACAGTGATAGGATTATCCTAAATGAATTATTAATTCTTTGTTGCACATGTCGTGAGTGCAATCATAAAACACTATATTGTGTTAGCTACGATGTATACATTCAAATAGATGTTGTGTAAATGTTAGTGTTACAAAAATAACACATTACTTTCTTTAAAAGAAATAAGTTGTTTACGTCAAAAATGAATAGATTTTTACAAACAAAGATTGGTATAGATTTTACTTACAACATTCTGCATTAATTACCCAATTAATTGAACATTAGAAACATAAATTAATAATTCATTCAGTACAGCCAAGATCGATACAAATATATATTAATATTTAAAGCTTTAAAAGCTTTCTCTACAATGTTTGAAATGAGTTGTATAAATTACTAATGAACTACAATTACTATTGCTAATAAATTACCTTCATTTACGGAATGAAAATAATTTTTTTATTTGCATGAGAAATGTCAAATTTACTTACTAACACTAGTCTCAGCAAAAAATCCGATATACGTATTAAATAAATGTTTTCTCTCTCATGTTGGGGTCGGAAACAATAGTAGACTTTATAGCTGAACTATTAAAGGTGATTCTACTTTAGTTTCATTTTCTGATTCATTATATTTCAATAAATGATCCAAGAATACAACAGAAAATGTTTTGGACTCTATTTTTTATCATAAATAATAATTGTTTTTGAGCATTAAGCATATAAAACATGTGTTTATTTCTATCAAAACGCTCCTTATTTTATTTCTTGGAATTTTTAAATAAGCAAATAAACAAGTATAAGGAATATACAATAAAAGGGATAAAAATGTAAAAATTACTAATTTTAGCAAAATGAACATTAATTACTTTTTACTGTGTCACAATAGATCATGAAATTTTGAAAATTTGTATTGTTATAATTACTTTGATGGTAAAATGTTCTTTTAAATAGTCATTAAATGTTTAAAAGGGATTTTTTGCGACAAAAAAAATACTAATAAAACGAAAGCAAAATCGCATAATATGCACTTCATTGTGCATACCGAGTAAAAGCGTCACGGAATAGATACTAAAGTGTCATAGGTAATTAATGCAAATTGTCTCTACACTTACCATCTGAAAAAGCATTTTTCCTTTTCCTGTCTTCTTGGCGGGCTTCTATAGGCGTTTGATTCTTGAAAGCCTGATTTAATGCGACAAAGTGCATGGAGAATCCAAACACGAAAATTGCCAATACTGCGAGGAATCTGGCCAAATCCTTCATGAGGTTACCGATGATAATGGCCCATGGTCCAAAAAGATGATGAAATGATAAAAAGTCTAGAATTTGAACGCAAGCTAATAGAAAACTGAGTGCAAAAAGTTGGTTCCTTAGATACAACAAGGTGGGCCAGTAGGGTCGATGCACGACCACAAATCCCATTAGGTGAAATGCTACTCCAAACACTCCGAATAGCAACACGGCCAATTTGATCCACCCGAGACCACTTTTATCACTGGGATTTGTTAGCTCGAATAGCAGTAGACCTGATAACATTACTAGCAGACACCATTCGTACCAATAGGGAAGGAGGCTCGCTCTGACGACGGGATATATCGGCGTTATTCCCACCAGGAGTAGGAATACCATTAAGTAAATGTGAGAAGTCAAATACGACATGAATTTTATGATCGGAACGTGGTTGTATTTATGGCCGAGTGGCAGAGCGAAGATTACCCAAACTGGTGGACAAACGAGGAAGGCAATGAATAATAAAATTGTGCGAAACGCATTCCAGTTTAAACTCCCCTGCCACAATTCTTGAAGATATCTTTGCACTACTGTATGAGCAATTACTTCTTTCTGCTCGTTTTCTATCAACACGTCTAGAAATTCAACGTTCCGACGATCCATCGATGTTAGGATTCTTCCCGCTGAGTCGGCTCCTGCGGCTAAAGCCAACAATTCAGTGGCCATAGCTTCGCATTGCTTTCCAGCGGCTATCAAATCTTTTGCCCTTTCTTTTTCCTTTTCGGAGAGTTTCATGTAAATGTTAGACAATTTAGCCGCTGTGTCAACCGGCGCTGGCGAAACTAAGACGAACTCTTCAATTGGCTTATTGTTGTGACTTTTGCTGCAGACCATCATATTGTAGACAAACTGCAAAGAAAAAGAAGTATCCTCAGTGGAAAAACGCATTGTCTCGAAGGAAGTTTTATTAATGTGGAAAGTTTGGGGGGAAACACATTATATACACTGAAAGTGGCATGTCTATGAGGCATTTCGTAACAAATTACAACCAGTGCACGGCGCTATCACATTTGTCCTACTCCGAGGAATGTTTTATGTACAACTCCATCGTCATAGTGACTTCTTTGCGTGATTATGGAACGTTAACCAACTGATTTGTTCCTATTGCTGACGATTTGCAATTCAGCGCTTTGGTCAAAATATTAAGAACTGAGTCTTAGTTTTTGGGAAAATGTGAAGTTCAGCAGTTATTTTGTAAATACTAATTTTACACTATTCAAAATACGATATAGAAAATATACACTAAATATCTTACTCTTCTGTCTTCCATCAACGCGTAAGTGTCATGTTCTTTTTCCATAAGATATTTCAAAACGTCATTATGACCCTCCGATGCAGCGAACCAAATAGGAGCACTTCCAAGATTTGTCTCACTTTTTGGCGAAGCGCCACTTTCGACCAAAAGTTTCACAACGTCCAAAAAACCTGCTCTTGCGGCGCAGTGTAAAGGCGTCCAACCATTCTTGTCTGTCGCATTTATCTCTGCACCTTGACCCAATAATACCTCAACCATCTGATAGTGGCCGTGTGTAGCCGCTATGTGCAAGCCTGTCTTGCCATAACGATCCGAACTGTGCAACAGTTCTGCCGATCTGCTCAGCAAGAGACCAACGACTGTAATATGACCCCCGAAACATGCCAAGTGCAAAGGATTGAAACCATTTTCTGTTGTTGCCGCGTCCACCTAAAAAGTGTGTCATTAGACAATTTATCACAATAGTAAATGGCATTAAATTAATTTCCTATATTGCTATTGCAAACTTATTTCTTCTTTGTTATAGATTTTTTGTACTACCTGAACTCCAGCCGAATTGAGCAACAAGCGCACGACGTTTTCATTCCCTGAATAGGCTGCTAGATGTAAAGGCGTCATTCCTGATTCGGTTCCTAATTCTCCTACCA
This sequence comes from Nixonia krombeini, assembly GCA_022817245.1. Classification (NCBI taxonomy): domain Eukaryota; kingdom Metazoa; phylum Arthropoda; class Insecta; order Hymenoptera; family Scelionidae; genus Nixonia; species Nixonia krombeini. Next base: position 5,525 of record JABFPT010003651.1, read on the forward strand.
AAGATCCTCCAGTTGGTGGATCAGATTTTACAGTGCCAGGAACATGGGTGAGCAACTCTCTGACTGTGTCTGAAATAGAAAATCAATTAGGAGTTTGGGTGTATTTTATTCCGAAGCACTTCACTTTCGTGTGTAGAATTTGGACGTAAACTTTGCACTTTATTACAGAATAGTTGTCTTCTGCAACATACAGCTGTGCAGCGTTTAAAAGTTATCAAAACATTGTTTCGCCCTTTAGAGGATAATTGTAAACTTTCCATAACCAATATTCAATATAAGACCTCTTTTGAGGTCTTATATTTAGAATCTACGATAAGGATCATCTTCATTCGACGCAAATGTATTGTAACTACCAAAAAATGTTTGTCATTGAGAATTGTATAAAATTCTTAGGTTTCAATCACGACATTTCATTCTCCTTGTAGCAAGTGTTGACCTCACAATTCTACACACACAATAACTACTTTCACTTGTTATATTTATCAGTTGCCGTTTAGAGTTTGTGTATTAGCTATGTTTACCAAGATCTAAAGTTTCTCAGTGTTTTAGTGGTTGAATGAGTAGCCACTGAAACAAGTGAAATTAATGCGCAAATTATGCCAGACCTTGACGCAAGGTCTACTAATCGCAGTCTGTATCTTTGTTTGTATATTCTTGGAAGTATTTCTAAGTTGACCATTATTAAATCCGATCTTTTAAATCATTGATCAGATACACATATTGTTTCAACACGATAGAAAAATCATAATTTATCGTTATGTGGCACGAGCAGTTATAATATCTTTATATTTCCAGGAGCATAGTTACCACTTGTCGCGGACATGTTGCACGATTTACTGGTTTGGATTTCGACAGCCTGGAAATAGGTATTTCGCGTGATGCGTATAGTACATGGGAAATGAAGGATAAAGATTCGTGTTTCAAAATATAGTAACATGTTAGTCAATTATGTGGTCACGCGAAAATTCAATGCATGTGACACGTGTTGTTAGAAATAAAAGAATGAAATAAAATATATTCTACAATATTAGTCGATGAGTTAAAATCGCCTGAGATTTTATCATTATCACTTCCAGAAAGTCTGATGCAATTGCGGACATGAGATATTACAATTAGTTTTTTGTGAAATAATTATACTAGACGATTACAGTATAAAAGAATGTTGGAAGAACTTGTTAAATTGACTTCGATCATGTGAGGGTCAAGAAAAGAAATAAAATTTTTTATCTGATGAAAACAGTTAATTCACATTATATTATATCGTCTTATGAAAATGTAATATCTTCACGAGTAACATGCCACAAATCTTGTAAAGTGTTAATATGTATGGAAGGACATTTAACATCATTTTTACATTTTAAAATAAGGTAAAAGGAAGGATATTGTCTAGGGATTCAAATCATATTTTATGAAATGACAATGCTTTATGACAATTCCACATACAATATTATTTTATAATACATGAAATAAGTAAACTTACCGGCTTGTCCAAAATATGCAGCAACATGAAGAGCAGTGACCCCTAACTTCTTGCTTGAAATTCTTAGCGATTGTGAAGATCTCATCACCTCCAGGACCTGTCCGTGTCCATGTTGAGCAGCGAGATGTACAGCTGTGAAGCCTGCTCGATTTTCATCAGCACAAGAAGCTCCTGCCCTAACCAATGCTTTAACAACTTCAGCATGTCCACCTTCAGCCGCCAATTGTAGAGGAGTTGCTTCCGTTAATTTATTCCTCGCTGTGATCACTCCCTGGCGGTCGAACTTCATTAGTTCCTCGATTACACGAACGCTGCCTTGCATGGCTGCGATATGAGCGCATGTATTTCCGTCTTTGGTACACGCCATCACCAAACTAGGATGCTTTTGAAGGAAGAGTTGAGCGACTTCAGCATAATTATTCATGGCTGCAGCATGTATTGGCTTTTGTCCTTGATCGTCAGTGGCATCTATGCTGGCACCAAGTTCTAACAGCAACTTGCAGACTTCCAGTTGACCTGCACCAGCCGCTAGATGTAAAGGAGTCTGCTTCCTGAGCGTCAAAACATCGATCGCTGCACCGTGATCTTGAATTAAGAATCTTACAAGATGACTGTAGCCATTCATAGCAGCCAGATGAAGAGCTGTTCTACCAACTCGTGATTTAGAATTAATGAAAGCTTTATTGGCCAATAGGGCGTCGCAGACTTGGAGGTACCCATGTTCTGCAGCGAGATGAAGAGCTGACCTGCCTTCTAAATCGAATACATCAACTCTGGCGTGATTGGCGAGTAAGTTAGTCACTAAGTCCATGTGCCCTCGATGAGCCGCAATCAACAACGGTGTCCAGCCAACGGCACTCTGTCTATTTAAGGCTTTTTGTACCTCTGTTGCACTCATGTGACTTATCATTTCTGACAGTACTTCGTTATTGCCAGCCAATGCACAGTGATGAAACGCGGATTCCTGTGCTTGTCTTGTTTGCAACGAAACGTCTGCACCACCTTCCAAAAGTGCTCGGACAACGGCACGATCGTCTCCTGGTACACTAACTTCCGACGGCTCGATTTGAGCGGCATAATGTAAAGCACTGGCACCCTCGTTTGTTAAACTATTTACATAAGCTGTAGCTACTTCCGCACCTTTCTTTTCTTTGACAAATGCAATCAAATGGCTCACCACATCCTTTCTGCATCCTCTGCAGGCTAGATGTAATGGCGTTTCACCATTCTAAATTATAAATACAGTATATCTTATACAAATGTCACGCTTTATAATTTGCAGTTATAATTGTTGTCGTATTCGTCAAATGTAAAATTCAACAAAGAATCACAGAAAAATGTTATTAATAGAAATATTTTTAATGGAACTAATAATTCATATTGTCACAGATAGGAAAATATGTATTATATATATTGTAGGATTTATACCTTTGATTTGAACATAGGATCTCCACCATCATCCAATAAGAGTAAAAGTGTGGCCAAGTTACCATGACTAGCAGCCACATGAACAGGCGTTTGTCCATCGTCAGTTGTAAGGTTGGGTCCGGCGCCTGATTTTAAAAGCATCAGCGCGCACCTGTCGCCATCCGGGACCCTGGAGGCTATGTGAAGTGGCGTCTCTCGAAGTTTTCCACCTCTGACGTGCACCTCTGCACCGTAACCCAGTAGAGTCTCGACAACGGCAGGTTTTGCGCTTTCCACAGCGATATGAAGGGCAGTATAATTGTCATTTGTTGTTGCATCCACCTGCCATTAAGGAAAAACATAGAAAACTGTATACGAAATTTATCACAAGTTGAGTTTTATCCCGAGTAGAAATTGGAAGCTGATTCAGTTGAAGCATTCACCAGTTTGTCATCTGTTCTGGCTATGCATTATTAATCAAGATTACACAGGCTTTTGGGAATCATGGCAAAGTAGAGAGAATGGAAATAATGGTAAAGTAGAAGAAGCTGCCGCAATAATATTTACTAAAAGAGTAACTACTGGAATATTCAGTTTATGTTAAATGTTACAGTAGTTGGAAAGTCGATTTACATTAAAGCGTAGCTCTTGCATTCTGTTTAAGCCTGGCCATAATTGACGTTAACAAGACAAAATCTTACTGTATGCAAGGTAGTATAAGTTATTCATACCATGCTATTTTTCATAACGGTACATTCAGACATATCAAAGAATTAAAATTGACAAATATTACTGGGTACAAATGTATGCACACATGTATGTACAAATTTATAACATAGCCATCTTTATTGCAGTTATTACAAATTTAAGTTTTCCGTGCAACTTCATTTTCATAATCAGGTCAGCTACAGTTGGAACCAGATTAGCTCAGCACTCACCTGATCAAATTCCTACTCGGGTACATGCAAGTCATCATAAAACATGCAAATGTTCACTGTTTTTTATAATCTTTTGCTCACTGTTTTCGATGTATCACCAGAAAATATGGCTTTCGACTATATTACAATAATAACGCTATAACTATCACTGTATAATGAATCATATTGTATGCGCTCTTTCAGATTAAAGATCTACCTTTTCTCCTCGTTGAAGAAGAGTGCTGATGATTCCCACGTGACCATATTTCGCTGCAGTGTGAATAGATCTGGCACCACGTTTATTTGGCATGTGTAGATATACTCCTTTCTTGAAAAGCATCGTGGCACACTCGGAATGTCCATTTAATGATGCAATGTGCATCAGAGTTGAGCCGTCTTTGGTCCTTTCGAAAATGCTCGCTTTAAACTTATCAGCTAATAGTTCTATTACAGATGCATGGCCATTTTCAGCAGCAAGATGCATTGGCGTACGGTCTTGGTGATCGGTTATGGAGGCAGAGGCTCGGACTCCATAGAAGTACTTCACCAATGTTTCGTCACCTTCGGCACTTGCGATGTGCAGGGCGGTCTGACCTTCCCCCTAAAATGATATTATGTTCTTTCGTGGTGTGAATTTCCATTTGTAGAAATGTTGCGTTGTTGTCAGACACACAATTTTTTATTTATGTACATATACAGTTTATAAAAATGTTGGAATATTCGTCACCGTTAGTATAAAACAACATCTGCACAAGAAATTAAAAATAGTAGAAAAAAATGTGATGGCACATGAAGCTTTAATATTTGTAAAGAATGCTTTAGAGAGTATAGCAGCAATGGAGTTGCAACAAGCTGCACCTTCCAGTGACTGAAAAATTACTGCACCTTTAAGCTCACCAACGGCTTGACGCATTGCTACGATTAGACTCATAAATAACGCATGCATGGTCCTAGAACCCCGTAACCACAGCAATTACATTGGTACCACGCATTTGACGCCGGAGTAACGAGCCATGTGCTTATTCGCCCAGAATCGTAAAGTGTTATCGCGTCTTGGTACTCCATTAAGGTTGACCTTTTCCATTAATGCAAACTTTATCTCGATGTTTTTTTTTGTTCTTTCTCACAACACACTGTTTATTTTCGAATGTATAGAATGTATAATCGATTGTGGTATACAAATGCAAACTCACATTTTGCATGTCCACCTGGGCACCGTAGTCCACCAAGATTCGAACCATGTCAACATCTCTGCGACGCGCAGCCAGATGAAGAGCAGAATCGCCAGTTGGCGTCGTTGCTCGCAGCTGATCTTGAGCTTGTTGAGATAAAAGTTCTCGGCACATTGACTGATTGCCTGCTTCGACTGCCAGAAGCAGAGGAATCTTTCCTTTCTGCGAAAAAAGACATGAATTTCTAATGTAAATTAAACACCATTTTATTATATTCATGGTTATTATCAATATTTTAGTGTTTCATTTACTGACATTCTTGATATCTAAACAATGATGCTATCTAACATTTTTTTCCACAGCTATAGCAATGTTTCAAACACTAATTGTTTCTACCGAAGATTAAAGTGTGGTTTAATTTCTATATTTACTCCAGATAAATTGGTAAATACATTTATTTTTTAAAATGTTGCATTATATTTTACATTCACTGCATAGTAAAATTTCAAGTTTTATAATATGTCTAATATGAATTTCAACATTTTGATTTCAAAATTTTGAAAGGTCAACTCAACCGGAAAGATATAAAAATCATGGCAATAAACTAACAAATTACGTTAGAATAGTGAATTTTCCTTGAAAAAATGGAAATACACATGGTTTTAGTTCTTTACGTATAAAAATAACGGAGGCAATTACTTCATGTTTCCGTTATTGAATGCTATCACTTACAAAGTTGTTAATAAATTAAAAAAGTCTAATATTTACAACATTTCGTGTTCACTTTAATTACTTCAATCGTAAAATTAATAATATTGTGGGTTGTTGAACAAATGGAAATTCTTGAAAAAGGAAATTAGAAAGGAAATTAGGAATGAACAGAACGAGGAATACGAACGACATATCGCGGGAGACTTATTACGGCAAACGTGGTGCCAGGCAGCGATATCCTGCAGCCCTTGTCACGCAAGGGTAGTATAGTTGGTAGCCACGCTTGCAAACGAGAGCATCACCGGCGTGAAATCATTGAAAAAAATCTCTATCTCTCAACTTTAACTTGTTTTTCGAGGGGCCAAGTCCCTGAATAGAGGGCTTCGACCACGCGAACTAGTTCTGAATATAGAAACTGTTTGACAAAATACCGCATAACGTCGTATTAATGCTTTACAGGACGCGGTGAATATTTAGTTGCATTTTCGCATCAATCTAAGGACAGTTTATTCAATAATTTATGAATTACATTTTCATGTTTTGAAAATTTATAAATTTTCGTTAGTTTTCTTATTATATTTTCTTCAGTCGCATACTGTTTTCTACAAAATGTAATTACTTATCTTTTTTATTCTTTCTTAATTTATGCCGGTCTTACTAAAATTTTACTTTTATTATCCAATTTTGATTAAAATTGAATTAAGACAAATAGAAATGAAATTACACTTACTCCATCCGTTTTTAGTCTGATTTCTTTACCAGCTGCAGCCAAAATTGCTCGAAGAATTGAAGTTGCTGTTCCTGTTTGCCTTGATGCAACCAAATGCACAGCAGTTTGGTGTCTTGGCTATTTTTGATGCATGGAAGTATAAAGGTAATCAATACTGATAATGCATTATTATTACAACAATCGAAAAATTTTTATTTAATGAAAACTCCCCGCCAAATTAATCTCAATGAACTCTAACGGAAGAATAATACTTATATTAATACAGAATTTATTTTTCTACACAATGGATTTTTAATGAATTCAATATTACTTTCTTATTTCAAAAGTATACTTGTAACAGGCTATTTAATACGTATCTCTACTGAGTTATTTAAATGCGTACCCCTCCAGTTGCATAAGGATCGACTCCCTTCTTAGAAAGTAACAATTTGACGACGTCTTCTCTGGAGTACATTGCCGCTATATGAAAAG
>JABFPT010003657.1:0-13789 GCA_022817245.1 Nixonia krombeini
AAGTCGTAGTAATGTGGTCTATTGTCCCCCCTCCTCCATAACATGACCTATTTACCGATCGACGAAGTACGAAAGCGTTCGACGACACGGCGTTATCGGCGAAATATGTTGTTAAACGGTTCGGCATGAAAACTAAACTAATTCCGGGCTTATCATTCGAGGGAATACGCGGAGGAATGCGAGGGGCATAAAAGTGGCGGGAAGTTACGATCGAATATGAGACGTTGCTCGATTGAAATAAAATACGGCGAGGTGTGCGATGCGCGCGTGTACGTGTGCGTGCATGTGTGAAAAATCACGATATTACAGGAGGTCCAGAAACCTCTTATCTAAGTTATTGTCCGGCGTCGGCAGTACCTCCGGAGATTGGCCTGAGAAATGGAAGAAGGTAAGGCCGGCGGACTGCGCAGCGGAGCCCGGCGACGTTATCAATGCCTTATGACGTGCATTAAAGGATTGAAAATGTCAAAGATTGTCGATGCGACTTTTTATCTGTCCATTAGCCAAATAGCCCCGGCGAAGAAATTTGCCCGCGTCTCAGGACGTTTCGTACAAAAGAAGGCCGAGGGTGCGTCCCCGCGCACTTTTTTCATATCTGAACACGCCTCGTTCGCTTTATATGGCTCACCTCACGCTCACTTCGCACTCTCCGCGATTACTTTATTCGGCTTTTGACACGGCGAGACGAGGAGCCGGCGAAAGAGCCGTTGTCTCGCGGGAAACTCGACGTCCGAGCCCCGATAAAACGAGGAATCACATTTTTAGCGGCGGTTTGCGATTTGCTTATACACGCGCTGCGAAACAACGTTATTTCCTCGCAAAACGATTTTACGGAGTAAGCCGGCGATCGTCGTTGGATGGAAGGTCGAAAGTCCGGCGACATTTTCGAGGCAAGCCGCGCTAAAGCAATCGTTATTAGCGCAGTGGAAACTGTACATACTACACTATAATAAATTCAATTAATCGCGCAAAGTTACCGCTACTTACTCGGCCCCGAATCGCTCACATGTGACCGGTAACGGTCAAAGAGCTTGCCGAACTATTAAATTAATTTCTGTCCCGCCGTGCCGACAAACAGTTTAATTACTTTCTTGAGCTGCGACAATCGATACGTAAACGCGGCGCAGAGTTGGGTACCTTTCCCCGACAACGAATGTAAGAAACAATCGAAGGTGTGTTGTTAAAAGGTTCGGTTGATTAAAACAACGGCAGTAGTTGGGCGTAAGGAGAAAAAGATGTTCATGCTTCTTCAATGGCCGGCTCCCGCATCCTAATACAATGTGTCAGTAGCAATTAGTAAGTTTCTTAGCAGGGTATAAGTGAAGAAATTAATTAATACGTCGAGTCAGTAAACACGTCGGTCGGGAACTTCAGCGGAAAGTTAGTGCGATATATAGATCGCGCGAGCTTTGACCACCGTTTCATGAACGAAAGTACCCAAACGGTCGTTTCGGCCTGTAAGTAACGCAGCCGCGTTCCGTCGTTATGCCGGACTCGTATCGAAGTCGCGTGGGCCGTAATTAATTACGCGAAGTGATCATAAACCGACTCCGAAATCGCCGGCGACGCGAATCGTATTAATCAGGCAAAATTTACAGGCGAGTGTTGAGGCAACGTTTTGTAAACTCTTCTCGAAAGTTTCATAAACTCTGTGGGAATGTTTTATGAATGTTGCTGAAACGTCTTGTAAACGTTGCAAAAACATTTTATAAACGTTGCTGAAACGTATTGTAAACATTGTAAAAATATTTTTTTAACGTTGCGAAAAGTCTTTCAAACCTTCTGAAAATGATTTTGAAAGATGCAGAAACATTTCATTACGGTTGCAGAAACGTCTGGTAAACCTGGCAGAAACGTTTTTTAAACCTTTTGGAAACGCCTTGCGAACAATGCAGAAACATATTATGGCTATTGCAGGAACATTTTATAAACTATGCGGAAACGTCGTGTAAACGTTGCAGGAACATTTTATGAACTGTGCGGAAACGTTTTGTAAACGTTGCGAAAACGTCTCGTAAACGTTGTTGCAACGTCTTGCGAACGTTGCGGAAACGTTTTGTAAACGTTGCAGGAACATTTTATGAACTGTGCGGAAACGTCTTGTAAACGTTGCGAAAACGTCTCGTAAACGTTGTAGCAACGTCTTGCGAACGTTGCGGAAACGTTTTGCGAACTCCATGAGAACGTTTTTTTTTCACGTGTCCACGTTTCGTCGAGGGCATTGGCAGCGGTTAGATTAGTCGCTGACGATTATTGCGCTGCTCGCGCTTCCTTATCGCTCTGGATAAAATCCCGCAGTTTTCCACAGCGCGATAATAGCTCTCGCCGGTATGTAATTTAATTGCAACGGCGAAGCGCGGAGACATGGCTCCTCGGTCACGCCCACGGGAATCGATACGCATTAACGGAAAAAGGAAGGCAATGGCGAAGTGGCGAGGGATAACTGGTCGGAGAACCGGACGCGTTCGCAGAATGCACGCGGATACAACTTAATTCGTTGCTATGTGTACGTTCCGACTTTTTCGCTCTCTCGCGTTGCTTTTTTACGGGAGGACGCGACACCAGAACAAGACGAAGGACGGGGGAAAAAGGAGAAAAAACGAGGAAATACGTTGGCGAAGGCCGGGACCGGTAGCGCGAACTCGCTGCCGAGTGTACGTAAGACCGCGTGCACGTAAGGCCGCGTGTACGATCGCACACACCGGGAATGCCGGGCCGCATGTAAATGGAAGCGAGGATTTTCTTAAATATCGCATTCTGCATCCATGCGATTTCGCTTGTAATTAGCATTATTATCTCGGACGACTGTCCGGCCCGGGAACATCGTCCCGAATCCGGCTGCGTGACTGACGCCGCCAAAGGACGGTGCTGGGAACTTGGGAAAAGGACGGCCGTGCATTGACCGTGGACCTGGAGCACAATGCGTGCCGGTTTCGCGACCACCGCGTCATTAGTAGGAATCCGAAACGGGAAGCAAAGCGGGACATTCTCGGATGCGGTAGGCCGATTTGCCTAATCACATTTTGGTGGAGGCGTCGTGACGCGAGCGCGTTCCCCGAGTGCACTCGCGGCGTCTATATTTGGGCCTTGCTTGGATAAGCCCGGTCGGGCCCAAATATGGAAACTCTCGTCAGGGCTGACTCGCTTGCGACGTTTACGCGCGTTGTGCGATGTAAACAAACGGAATCACCTTCCGTGACCTTGGAATGATTCAAGGTCACAAGGGTCAAGGATCCAAACAGATCCAAACGAGCTCCAGATCTGGAAGGTGCTGGAAAGCGTCGATGATTTGAGCTAACCAAGTCCAAATATAGATGTCGCGCAAGGCGGAAGAAGTGGGCCGAAAGACGGCCTGAAAACGCACGCGATTTAGACGATCGTCGTGGCGAGGACGTTGGGCCGTTTCGCGAGCGCGCGTAATAAATTACGCGGGAAGTAATCGGTTCGTGCGAACGAACGAACGATCGTGAGGCGCGCGTATTCGTGGTCGGACGGTTACGGCGATACAGCCAGCGGGAAGAGTTATTTGACGTGACTTCTACATTTACAGTGGCCATGAATGTCATCCGTTATAAGTGGCCGCGATCATTTGCACATGCTCGATCGCGGTCGCAGATAACTTTTTATTGCGCTATCTTTTTCTTCTTAATCGTCGGGCTTATCTTCGAAAATATACTGGTGGATAGAAAGTTGCCCGAGATGGCGCGCGTGGGAGGGAGGACCGGCCTTAGAGGCCCGCGTGCACGCGAGTGATATCTCTTTTGGAAAGTCGACCGTCCCGAGTGAGGGGGATCGGCCCATTTGTTAGATTTATATCCCGGCCGTGGCTCGTCGCGAATAATTCGCATTGTTTTTCAACCGCGTACCGATGCTTCGCCCATTTACGCGAATTCAACCACGCGATTAGCAGACGACGCTGGCTTTTAATTTACGCGGAAAAGGACTTTCAAATCGTCCGAACATTCGGTCGCCGAACCGATTTTAGTTCCAATTAACGCTGATTCGAATACGATTCGCGTCAGGTGAGCGTAATTGCTGGTAATCGGAAATTAAATTTCATAACCAGTCCCATCGACCGCCGTGGGAGGGGAAGGGAGGGGTGGTATTACAGCACCACCACAGCCGCCATTTCGAGCGATGGATCGTCAAAGACGCGTTCGTTAACGCGGTTGCGTGAATTTCGTGGGAAGATCGAGAGCCCGGGAAGTTTCGGCGTTTTCTAATTATAAAACGCGCGGTATCGGGCGACGCGATCTCGTGATTTATGGACGTGGAGCAGCTGCGACCAGTAGCGCGGCGATGATTGGCAGGAAGACGCGGATCGCCGTCGGTCGCTTATCCCAGACGGATCGGATATGCGCGAAAGATGGCGAGCGCGTCTTTCCGGCGAAATGCCGGAGGGACCGCGATCCGCCGTTTCCTGGCGTCAGGCTGGAAAACGGACTCGCATCCGAGCCCATTAATATCCATTTATGCCTATTTATACTACTCTCGAGCGGCTGCCCAGGCCGGTCTACATTTAACGGCGATAAATTAGACCGGCGGAATAACGCAATTTCGGCTCGCGGCCTATCACTGGGAACGGAAAAACGGTTGATTTATCGGGACGCGGTGAATCTCGCGGTATCCACAGGAAACGCGGTAGCCGCGTATGCTCCTATGCCGCAACGCTCGGAATAACGCTAATCTGCCGTGGCGCGGTTGAAAATAGCGAAAAGTCGTGGAATGTCGGAAGAAAATGTGGAAAATGGCGAAAAACTGCGGAAGGTAACGAAACGCTGCGGAAGGTAACGAAACGCTACGGAAGACAAAGTTGCGGAAAATGATAAGCAACGGCGGAAAGAACCAAAAGTCCGTGGAAAAGGAACGAGAAAGCCCGGGAAAGAAGTACGAAGCTTCTTCCTTCCCAGAGCTGTTTGATTATGGATCACGGGCGTTACTCGCATCTGAAACGGGAATAACCAGATTTATCGCCCCATCGAGCCGCCTCAACTCGCATAACCGACAATTACGAAATTGTCATCCCCCTCGCTTCCTGGTCTTCCTGCTTTTTCCCCGCGACCGGAATCTAATATACGACACGCGCAATCGCAATTTTCGTAATTAACGTACTTCAGCCGCGATTGACAGTCGGAGTAACGGCTTGGAGAAATTTATAGCCAGCGCCTCTTCTTTTTCGCACGATCGCCTGCACGTCGGCCTGGCTGAGATTCCGCGCGCGATAACCAACGTATGATTTCCGTGACGAATCGCGCAGCTGGAAAGCGCACACGACGCGTTTTCGTCGGATGTGCGGAAAAAATGGCGAACGATTTCTCGAATTTTTATTTAGCGTTTTTCTTTTTTTTCCAATTCGATTATTTCGATCTCTTTATTATCACTCCATTTACCAACAAATTCTCATTTCATTTTTACGCGGCCAGCGAATTTACCGGTGAATGTAAAACGTCGTTGCGGAAATAGTTTTTAGTTAATAAACACCAGAGTTTGTTAAATGATTTTTTTTTTCGGGACACGCAATCTCTGCAGGAAAATTCTATTTTAAGTAGTACACGCGTTGCATCGTCATTGTTCACCGTCGAGTAGCCGACGATTTTCCACCTTTTCGCCCTTTCACGGTCGCCGGGAAAACGCGCTTGGTGCCTTTCCCAGTTCCTCAAAACGCTCGAGTAGTCGCGCGTTCGGCTTAACGCAGTCGCTGTGTGCGTACTTAATTTGCAGCGTGACATTTAATTAAACGCGTTGCGTGACGTGAATTTTCCCCTCCCCTCCCCTCCTTCCCCAGTTCGGTGCACGACAAGGCTTTTATCTTAAAGAGGAGTAACGATGAATCCACGGCTGGGACAGTAATCGCGCAATTATTGCGCCACGCATTCTCGCATCAATGGCCACTCGCTGGTTTTTTTTTTTTTACCATCGCGTCCAACGTGTCTTTTACGAGATAACGCGGAAGCCGGTCGCGATTCTCGAGTTACGTCAAACGTACACTGCAACGGTGACTAATTTAATGAGCGCTGGTACTCGGTTTTGTAATCCGATCTCAAGATTTTTCACCAGGGGGGGGAGGAGGAGGAGGGGGGGCGAGCCCAGCGCGTGACAAACGTTCGCATATATTCGCGCCTCGTAATTATCTTTATTTCGCAGGCATAATCGTCGAGCGATCAACAAAAGCGAAAAACCAATTTGGCTAACGCGTTCTCGCGAAATTCCGCGTAATCAGTTTACGCAGGGGCCGCGGCAAAAGCGCAATCACGTGATTGCCGCGGAGAGCGAAATTAGAAATTCATTCCGCGCCGTCGCGATTTCGAACGATTTTCAAAATGCATGGCTGACGGGATTTCCAACCAGGCGGAATCGCAGCGACTTTGCGGAAAGGCGGATATTCCTTAGTGGAATGAAATTCCCCCTGATGAATTATTTTTGCCTCTTCTGATTTCAAAGTTGGCTTTTGTTCTACGGGAGAGAGAGAGAGAGAGAGAGAATGAGGAGGATAAAGAAATACGGAAATGTCAAAACGGCGGATAGCGAATAATTCGCGGTGAGTAAAATGTGGAGTCGCGTAAAAGGCTCAAGCGGATGATAATAACCGGTGCGAGTGATCGCAAACGGTTGTTTGCGGACACGCGTACGCCATGACATGGAAAATGCGACTCGGCACAGCCGCGGAACGGTCAAAGCCGTCAAATTACGAGGGATCGAAACCAAAACTACGGCAAATAGAGGGAGGGAAACGGCGCGGCACGCTCGCGTAATCCCGGTCGGCGGAACGAAATGTCAAAGAAAGTCGGCGCGCGACTGCGTCAATCCCCCCCCCCTCCCCGTCAAATGCCCGTTTTCCACTTGTTGTCGATGTTTCGCGGGTAAATAATGAATTTGTGCGTTAAAGAGGGACTATTCGTCATTTCCGGCGGTGACGCGATGAAAGGCGGCCACCGTGGCGGAATAACAGTCGGTGGGAGGGGAGGGGCTAGCGAGAGGAGGGGAAAAAGCGAAAGGAAAATGAGGGATGATGAAACGAGAGAATACTGAAAATCCGAATTGCGGATCGTTCGTCACCGAGAAAACGGAGTGATGTTCCCTTTTCGAACATCGGATCCAACAAGGATCGAAACTCCGGGGAGGGGGGATCCGCCATCTTGCCTAGTGAAGCTACCGAGGAATCCGCGCGGGACCTGGTTTTCGGCGTCTTTCACGGTCGAGCATCAACGCGCGAGGAGTCGGGCGTGCGTCGGGAATTCACGTTCCCGGAGGATGTCGTGATGTACGTTCGCCGATGGATTATACACGCACGGTGGTAAAGGCGATTGGCGCGCTGTAAACGGAAGCGAAATCCAAGCGGATCCAGGTTGTTTACGTGACTCGGCGCGGTCCCGACATTTACAAATTAGTTAATTAAATCTAGGAAATTACTATTCCCTCAACTTGTGCCACTTACGCTACCTGCATACCGCCGGGCTAAGAATCTTATTCGATTAGTCTGGGAAGCGAGCCCGGGCTCAAAGGCGGAACAAGCCGTCTACTTCCGGTTGTCAGAGCAAGCAGGGATTAAAAAAGGAATCGACGATTCCGTCTATGACGCGCCGCGGCGGACGGAAAAGGATACCGCGGCTGGCGCATCGGCCGACTGAGAGAAAAAAGAAAGACGCAATCTCGCGAACAATCGCTCCAGAGCGCGGCTACGACACGCGTATATTTCGCAGACGATCTTTGTGACAGAGGTGTACGTTCCTCGGAGCAGTTCCAATTTCGCCGCTCAAACGGCACTCTCGTCGTATCCTATTTCGAATGTGAAATACATAGAGCGAAGGGAACTATACGATGGAGGATATCATTATAATAATTACTCCTAGCTTTCATCTTCCCAGATTCCTGAGAACGAAACAGCCGAGCTCATAATGTGCCCAGGATTTCTAAGCTCGGTCTAAAATCATAATGGCCTTTTTGAATCGGGCTTCCGCAAATTTTATGAAGCTTCCTTTGAAGGCTTTTGACGTGCAATGAATACCCGAGGTGTTCCGCGTTATGGTTTATGATGAATATGCCGGTATCGTGTTACCCAAACGATCCTCTTTCTTTCCACGCTAAGACCGAACGCGCGATCCATTCAATGGCGCAGGTCCGCGAAGGGAGATCGGCAGGAGTCCCTGTTATGGGGAAAGTTTTTTCACCGACTTCGCCTCGAACGATCCGCCGATTTATTCCTTGATATTTTACGAACTTTTATGAGGATTTCCGTTTTTTTTGAAAAATCAAGCCCGGGTTGACTCGAGGATACGAATAATTTCTCAGGTCGAAACGCCACGAGGTCGGTAACTCGCCACTTTTTCCCGCAAAGAGAGCAACTCACATTTACGTATTCCGATTCGTACGTATAGAATATTCACGCATTTCTAGTCAAATCACTACGGCTTAGCATATCAAAGCCTTTATCGTCGCCGGCCAAGCCTCCGCGTCTCGGCTGGTGATCAGAAGTTCCGCCAACTCAATATCCCTTTATAAATACCTCCGGGGATGTGAATTTCAAAAATATTTGGACACCTGCGAATGTCGCTCGCAAATTCGTCATGGCGGAATGCATCTTGTTTGCATGTTAACGGAAACGAATGCACCGCGCGATTCTATAAACGCGTTTCCCAATTAGAACGAATCTAACCGCGTTTGACGCTTTTCCGTCCTTTTCTATTAGAAGTCCAGACGGAGATCCAGTACTTTTGATCAAATTTTCCGAAAACCCAAATCGCGATGTGCGGTTTTCCGTCCGGTTCTTCCAACTTGTTAAAAAATATTAAAGAGAAAAAAATGTTTTTTTCTTCGCGAACGTCGACTTTTCTTAATGGTCGTAAATGTGCATATCGAGTTTCCGGTCCCTTTAAAGCAGATCATCGTCGTCGTTACGTCAACCATACGCGTTACGGTTGTCGATACATATGCATGTTCCGTAATAACCCTTTCTTCGAGGGCAATACTCGTTCTGGCGCCGGTTGCGTGCCAAGGGTTGCCGCTTTACCCACTGTTTCGGATCCGGATTACACAAAAATGGCTCCTCATCCCTCCGCCGGAAGTGTGAAATATCGTTTTTGCCCCCTTTATCGACTCTAATTGGCTGTTTGTCTTGCACGAGAAGGAAAAAATTCTAACGCTCGCAACGGCGTACATGCCACGAGCTTTTTTTTTTTTTTGCGCCCTCTAACGCGGAACGTTGCAAATGAATCGGCGCCGATCGTTTTCTATACGGATTTTACGGATCATGTACGACCGACTTAGCGCCTTTTTCATCCATTAATTCACTCGCGATGGGAATAATTAATCGCGAACTGTTTCCAGCGAACGACGCTCGATTCAACTTTTAATTGTTCTTTGCAGTAATGGAAATGTCTACGGGCAGCGAGCAAAGCGCGGTACAAATCTGGTTTATTTATACACGCGTCTGACACCGAAGTGGAAAATGTCTCGTTCGCTCTTTTCCTCACCTTGAATTATTCTTCTTGCAAACGGTCGACTCAGCCCGGCGCATTTCATTTAGAAACTTTCCATTAAAATCAACCCCATTTCACATGCGCATAACTTAAAAAAAGATCGATTGTCGAGGCTGGGATTACATTTTTCCGATTAAGAGGATCTCGCAGTTCTGTTTTGTAGACCGAGATGTGCCGACTGTGTACCGAATGCGCGAGAAAAGTGTGCGTCATGGTGAATTCAGGAAATGGAATATCCCGCTTTGCGATTAACATACGAGAAAATACCGTTCGGAATAACATTTCATTGAAAAATTCAAAAGATAAGAAAACGCTAAATAACCAGATGTTATCTGTAGAATTATCTACACGTTTTATGAGCGAGTACAAATTCGTGAGATGAGATAACTCCGCGTCGAGATTTTTTATTGCGGTATTAATAAAGGAAATTACATTTCGCGTGTAATCCGTAATCGGAGATTTATTAGTTACGGTTTTCGGTATAAGAAGAACGCGCGTAATTTCCCGGTAATTTAAATTGCATCGAGCAATATTCAAACATGGCGGTCAGTGCATAAATTATACGTGCACGTTTAATGACGCAAGTCGATAAACAAAATTGCCGACGCCGTTGGTAAATGGTCGATAAAAATCGATATCGATAATTTACGTACTCCGCATTAACGACGATTTAGTGGCAATAAATCGCCGGCGTATTTACGTCTATTGAAACTGCAGCTCTTAAAAGTAGAGCCGAATGGCGCAGGGAACGAAGGCGAGCATCAGAGGTGGAAAGTGTTTTCGCCGAGAGGGAACAATTCGGCGTATTTTTCGCGAATAATCACGGCGCGTGGTAGTCAAATGTCTGGAGAAAATAAAGAAGAGAAAGAGAGAGAGAGAGACGGAGAGAGAGTGGTAGGTAAAGGAATAGAGAAAGAGAGAGAGAGAGAGAGGGATAGTAGAGAGAAATAAATAGAGAAAGAGAGAGGGAGAAATGGAGAAAAAGAGGAAGAGAGAGAGAGAGAAAGACAGACAAAGCGAAACGGAATATACCGAAAATTATTTCGGTCGTCAGCAGAACATCCATCGGGCATAATGATGGTAATTGCGTAATGACGGAGGTCAGTAATGTCTTTGTTTGAGATGTGCACGATCCATGTCAGGTGACGAGGCGCAGGGAAACTAAAAGACGTCTGACGCCTAAAAGGGCTCGGCGCTCGTATGATTACATGCTATTCGCGCGCGATTATGTCCAGACGTTCGCGCGATAGTCCGAACGATAGCGCGATTACGGGCTTATCGTCGTGGGTGTAGGATAACCTGGGCATTGAATTGAGATAGAAGCGTGACTCGCCTCGGTTGTACGACGAAGGAATCAGCCAAAAGTGCGGTCGCGGATGACATTTCTTTAACACCGATTCTACGAATTTTCGACGAGGCGAGACTCGCCGATCGACCTCATCCTGCTATTTCAAACTTGTTTTTGACCGAAGGTAGAAAAGAGGGGGGAAGGTGTTTCAAGTTTGCTGTTACTTGACAGCCACAAATGTCTCCTTGACAGTGATAAACATTGCTTTGTCAGTGATAGTGTTTTTTTTAAAGTGAACATTACTGTGACAGTGTTTTTTTAGAGCAAACATTACTGTGACAGTGACAGTGTTTTTTTTAGAGTAAACATTACTTCGACAGTGGTGAGTATTGTTTTAATAGTAACAAAGTTACTTTGACGAAGATAACTGCCACTGTCAAAATGACAGACAATAATTTCGGAACGATAAATAAACTCTTTTGACAATGGCAAATCTTACGTCGACAATAACATACATTAATTTGACATCGATCAGCGATAAACACCGCTCTTGACCAGTCGTTGACCGGTTAGTGACCATTACTCGCCAACTTACATTGCCCGGTGAGTTTTGAACATCAGCGTAAAAATGAGGGAGGCAAGATTTACAAAAGCGCTGTAAAAAGCGGCGGGTGAAAGAAGAGGGCGGAATAAGAGCGACTGTTGCGATGGAAAGAGGGACGTATAAAGCGGAACAACGACGGAAAACTGAATGAGAGAATCCTAATTAACGGGATTGATTCTCCCCCATTTGCATATGTAAACCGAAGCCCGAATAGATGAAATCGGATTCTTTGCCCTGAAATCCCCGAGCGGCCTCTCTTTCGCCCGGTGCTTCTCTCCCCCTTGAGCGACGCCTCTTTCTCCTTTTGACCCGTGAAGCGCGAGCTGTTCCCTCAAACATCGTATCCACGACTCGGCGAAATCGTTAATCGGCAAAGGCCATTCAGCGACAAAAAAGTAGCCGGTGCTCGTACTCGGACAGCGCTTTTGAAAATGTTAAAAAAAAAAAAACGCGTTCCTTACCTGACGTCCACTCACGATCGCCGGATACCAATATCGGCGTTATCCGATGTGCAAACTCTCGCCGTGTATTTTAATTTCGCGGCGTTCAATATGCCGGCAACACCAGCGTCGCCATCGCGGCGCCACCGAGGGTTTGTAATAACAGTTTAATCCTCGGTGATGAGAGCCAGGCCCCTTACCTCGGTACCTTTACGCCGTTCGGCAAAGTGCATTTCAATCGAGACAAGCGTATGATCAAGCTATAATAAACAGTGACTCACGCTTTCCTTGGCTCGAGCGCGCCGGTAAATGCGTGTAGCTCGCGACACCGTGAATCTGCATAAAGATAATGAACAAATAACATTTCGCCTGCCAAGGAAAATTACAGCGCCATTCACCGACGCAAATATTTTGTTAATACAGTCATTCCGTATCCAACTGGGTACCTCGATTACCCGAAATGTAGGATCAAGGAAGGCGGGTCCTTGAAATTCGCTTTCGTGACCCTGATGAGAGTCTCGTTCGCTGGTTTTGTTTCGGCGAATTTATTATTATGCTTTTGTACGCGCAGAGAGTGAATGGGAAAAGTTAATAATGGCGTCTATTAGCAGGAGAGGGAACCCGATGTCGAGGCATTCTTCGAGTTTCGGCTCGACCGGACGACAAAAGGCGGGCCTCCCCGCTTCTGACAGGCGGGATTCGTCCTTGGGGAAGCGCAGTGTGGAAAATACGCCATCGCCACGAATCGGACGGTCTTTTCCGATAGGATTGTACGTCGTGGGACAAATAACGCGTGATATTGGCGGAAGTGGAGAAAATCCGTTGGTCGGATCCCCCGGTGGAAGTAGCGGCGATGCAAAACGACCTTCCGGCCAACCGATCGTGGAGGCAACTGATCGTCCAGGTAAACAGTCATCCGGGCAAACTTCGACGACGAAAACCAGCGGGTTAACAGTCGCGCAAACAACGAAGCGAGCTTTGGTATCGATTCTCACGCGGTTTTGCGGGATTCGCCGTTTTCTTGCTCCGCCGGCGTTGCTTTCCGCCATTTAACGCTAACTAAATTAAAGTTCGGGAGACGAAGCCAGTCCTGCATTAGTCGCCGCGTTTCTTCCGGCCAACCGAGCCGCAAATACTCGCAGGCGATTTGCTGACATCAGCCCGCTTTCCAGTGCCAATGTAGCCGGCCATGCTCCGGCGATTCGTGCGGTGCGTGTACGCCTTGGATCAATACCTCATTGTTGCGCCAGTGGAAAGTAGCCGATTCTCACGAATAGAAGAATCTTGGGAAACGTCGGCTATTTGCGGCCGCAGATCCACTATTCATGCAAGATCGAACAAGCGCAGACTAGTGTCGGCAATTACAACCGTCCCGATGCTTTTCTCCGACCCGCGGATCTCTTTTACGACACTTTTCGATCCGATGCAATGTGTCGAACGCAATGAAAAATTTCGAATCTAATAGAAAATTTCGAACTTGACGCAAAATTTCTAGTCCAATGGAAAATTTCGAATCTGACGCAAAATTTCGAATGCAATACGAAATTTTGAGTTCGATGTAAAATTTCGAACATAGGGCAAAATTTCGAATATAATTCAAAATTTTGAATTTCAGGCCAAGTTTCTAATCCAATGCAAAATTTCGAATCTGATGCGAATATTGAGGTTGACGCAACATTTCGAATGCAATACGAAATTTTAAGTTCGATGTAAAATTTCCAACATAAGGCCAAAATTTCGAATAGAATACAAAATTTTGAATATGATGCGAAATTTCGAATTTGATGCAAAATTTTTAATCCGATGCATTTTCATCAGACGCAATTATTTTGATCAGCCGCAACATTTCGATCAGATACAATATTTTCATCAGGCGCAACATTTCGATCAGCTGCAACATTTTGCTCGTCTGCAACATTTTTTCGAGGGTAGTGACCGCCGCATGTAAAGTGGATTACGAGCGTGTTGCGAAGTCCGGATC
>JABFPT010003660.1:0-13784 GCA_022817245.1 Nixonia krombeini
CCAACAATCGCGGACAGAGAGCTTGACGCCTGGGGGCGAAAGGTGTGGAGGGTGCGTACGGTGATGCGGCTCCCCGGGTACGGGGTGCGGTGCGTGTGTGAGCGGCGACAGGGGGGGTTTGGGTTGTGTTGCGGGAGTTGGTCTGGGGGGGGTGACTTGTGGTGGGGCGTGGGGGGGGGGGGGGGTGGGTGGGGGGGGGGGGGAGGGGGAGGTAGGGGGGGGGGGGGGGGGGGGGGGGGGAGGGGGGGCGGGGGGGTGGGGGGGGGGGGGGGGGGGGGGGGGGGGGGGGGGGGAGAGGGGGGGGGGGGGGAGGGAGGGGGGGGGGGGGGGAGGGGGGACGCGTGTAGTAAAAAAGACGGGCAACGAGGACGACGAAAGAACGAAAGAGAGGAAGAGAGAGGAAGGAGAAAAAGAAAGAGCGGCAAGAGTTTTACAGTCGGAGGTTTAGGAGGTGCCGAGGACGATGGATGGAGAAAGAAAGAGAGAGAGAGACGGGAGGGGAGAATAAGCAGCGCGAGATAGCAGTCAGCGGCAAGATACGCCAGCTAAGGGTAGTTATTATAATAAATTTGTCGGGGTTTAAGAAGCGGAAACAATTCAGAGCTGCGAGCTGCGAGCTCTCTAAGGATGTGCTTATCGTTGCTTTTTATTCAAATGGAAGTGGAAAGGCGACGAGGTACGCCGGAACGTAAAATAGAGCCACGTTCTGGATCTTTTCATACACCCATCGCTTTTGCAGCCTTTCGCCGCTGCCACCGCAACTGCGGCCGACGACGATGACTACGACGCTTGTTTTTCGAAAATCGCCCTTTTGCCTTCCATATGCTGCAGCAATACGGAAGATCATTCTACACAATGTCGAAATATGTCGTTATTACCAAGGAAATATGTCAGCTATTTTTCTTCACCTGCATAATAAAATATGTCATCGAACGTTTTCGATACATTACTTAAAAATAATAATTTTATAATTAAAAATTTGCCTTTATATTCATGTTACGTAGTCAAAATATGTTACCGCAGAATACAAAGTTATTAAAGATGAATAATTAAAACGTGAAATACATGAATGTTGGTAATTAACATTTTTTTACGATCCGCGTAAATTAAAATTTTGTCGTAATTTTATTACAGTATGTTGAAAGTTACAAAGTAATAATAAAATGCGCAATGAATTGAGGTCGAATCTCGGCGGGTAGTTGTCATTGCGGGAAGGTAAATACAACGGCGGTGTTACATAAAATATGGAGATTGTTAAGTGGCGGTGGGTATTTTTGGGCACGATAATGTTTAAGGCTACGGCAAAAGCGAGATCGAGTTTCGATTTACGGCTTAATTAAACGCAAAAACGTGAAACGGGCCGAACACTTTTTGAATCTCGCGGGTACCTTAAACTGTGTTAAATACGACCGTCATAACCCTGAAACCTTTTATGGCTGCCAGGGAACTTCTCGTGCTGACGACCGCGTCTTTGAGGCTAGCGGTTTTCCGCTGCCGCTGCAACACCACTTCCGTTCTGGCCCGCTGCGAATCTGTCCCTCTTCCGTTTTTCACCTCGAAAAATCCCACTCGGAGTCCATCTACCGTCGCCAACTATTGTTTTCCCCGTTTCCATCGCGTTTCCGTCAAAGTCGCGAGTTCTGCGGAACGGTTGTACGAAGGTAAGCGTGTTGCGATTGATCTCCGGGGACGGCAATTTCGACTCGGTTGGGGCCAAGGTTACGATGGCAAGGATGGAGAGGAGGAAAAGGGAGAAAGAGGGGGAGAGAGAGAAAAAGACAGAGGCTGGTCAATTCGATCGGTGTGCGCGCGCTCGTAAAATTAGTCGCATGGAGAGCCTCGACAGGACCTTCCCCTCAGGCATGATCTCGGATAACACCGAGGGGTTGATGAAGGAGGAGGGTGGAAAGTTTGGCTGGCGATACTGCGATACGACACAATGCCAGTCCTCTGGATGACAGCGCCATCCAGAAAAGTTCCATGTCCGGAAACTCGAGCGAGGGTGGAATTATATGCGTGATTCGGGGGAAGGGGCTGAGAGCGGGGGGAGCGGCATGCAAACGCACGCACACTACCGCATATGGGGAAGGGAGAAACGGCAGACCAGGTCGCCGAATATTATTGATTCTAATGACGTTTTCGCGCCGAAGGCATCGCGGGGAGTGAGCTAGTAATTGATACCTTCGTCCATTATTTCCCCCGAGTATCCAAACATGCGATTTGCCTTGTTTTAAAGTATCCACTTTCGGCTCAGTCGAGTATGCAACGCTGAAGTATGTTGAATTAATTATTACGTTTAGTTCGTAATTTTATTCAAAAGTTGTTAGTTATAGTTTACTAGAAGTGTTATTCCGAAATGGTTTGATTGCTTAACTCTATTATCTCTATTGAATTTTTGAAGAAACGTTTACCAGAAGCATGTCAACTATAAAGGATGGAGGAATGTAAATAAAAATTGAATGCGCTTTGGAATACAAATAAATGTCCAACGGAATTTGTCAATGTTATAAAAATAAGCAACATTTTTGTATCAACATAAAATTGTATCAAGAAAAGAAGAAATTAATGTGTAAGTTTTGTATTATATAGAATTGAATTAAGAATAAAAATCATTTATCACGATTAAAAAAAGACAAGGTCTACCTTCCCACATAATCTTCGTCATGATATCCCGTGGCATAAGTTTTCTTTCTCCGGTGTCGTAGAAATCCAACACCAGTGTCTTGAATCATTCATAGTCACTAGTTCTTTGTTCACCGTCATTTTCTAAACACTGCGAGTTACGAGCTATTTCTTTATATGCATGAACAGGTGGTAGTCGGTTGACGGGAGATCGGCACTACACGGCGAGTGGCCGACAAACTCATCACTCTCTTTTAATTGCTTACCGGATCTTCCATTTTAGAAAGAAACATTTCTTATATACGTATATCAGAAAACACACTTTTTATGTCTATTAAATAGTTCTCATGGTAGTAAGTTTTCAGTACTCTTTTTCCGTGTTACCTTGTAACAAAGTAAAATTTTATTTTATAAAATTTCTGAAGTAGACTGATCATTTGAGTACTATTCAAAAATTAACATTCGCACAGTTCCAACGAAATCAGTCCCAGTAGGTCATCACAGCAATGTACGATGTACCAAAGGCGAGGTAATTTTTGCGAAGCACGTGCAGACGCGCATAAGCATGTGACTAAGATTGGTAGTATAGGCCGGTGAATCGCGACATTTCCATGGACATGAATGGCGTTTTATTCTCACAAATCGATATCTCATGGCGGCACGCACGCACGCAGCGTGGCATTGTCGCGCCAGAACTACTCGGCTTTGTATGCATATGTAAACGCGATTTACTCGTAGAAATTGCCAGGCCATTGTGCGGTCATACGCGGCCGGATAAAACGCCGCCATTCTTTCCAGCCGGGAAGGAAATCGCGTCGACGCTTGTCGGAGATTCCGATCATTCCGACGCACGTGCGAGTCCCTTGTACGTCCATCTTAAATCCTGCCACACTCTTCTTAAGCGGCAGATCTCGAAAACCCGCTTTTTGCTCTCTCTCTCTCTCTCCCTCCCCCTCACTCTCTTATGATAAGTACCGTACGATTTGCAACGACCACGTAGGAAACCGTTTTACCCTCCATCCAAGTTTACGGGTAGAGGGGAAGGGTGATTTTTTTCTGAATGACCACCCCAGAAGAACATCTTGATTCGATATTCCTTACCACCTCTTCCTTTGAACATTCTTTACTCTTTACTCTTACGGGTTTAAATACCCCCCTTCATTTAATATATTTCCCACTCAATAGTCCATTGATCGATTCTTTACCATTATTTCATTTACCGATCGATTTCCCGATCCGGGAGAACGCGATGT
This sequence comes from Nixonia krombeini, assembly GCA_022817245.1. Taxonomy (NCBI): domain Eukaryota; kingdom Metazoa; phylum Arthropoda; class Insecta; order Hymenoptera; family Scelionidae; genus Nixonia; species Nixonia krombeini. The sequence continues at coordinate 3,876 of JABFPT010003660.1, forward strand.
CGGAATGGTTCCTTTATCCACGAATTTCGTGGTCGTCATCGTAAGGGCGAGTAGACATAAGCCGGGTGTACATAGGCTATAGATGACGATGACGATGGAAGCGCGGGTGATACGCGGCTGCATGCGGAGCGCCGCTGGACGCCGCTTTAACGTCCCAGTGAGAACCGACAATTCGAATAACTCCGTGGGTTTTCAGCGCGCGAGCCGATGCCCGGCTGGAACTCGTGATTACGACGCGTTTATGTATTCGGTACCGTCCCATTTCTACCTACAACATATGAACACGTCGCGGTTAATTGAAGAGTGAGTATAGTCTTGCACGAAAGTGGTTCGGCCGATCCGCCGTGTCGCGGACGTTATTTATGATATTCACAAAAGAGCGCGTTTCAGTTTCGGGACTGTAAAGGCGGGAATATTTTGATTAACTTTGTCGATCGTATCGAGGATGAGAGATACGGATTACATTTCACGTCTGATATTTTTCAACGGAACTGTACCACGGTGGGTAGTTTTTGAGAATTTGTAGGGTCCACGTAGGGTATTTCTGCGGGACAATTCTGTTCAACTTAACAGTGTTATGCAAATATTGTGTACCTACCACTTGAAACAGAAGTATGGTATTTTCGTATTATTACCAACAGAGCTGAAAATCTCACATTTCCGAGGGGCACCGTATAGGAACACTTACTTTCAAAGAAATACCTTAAATGACTTAATTACAACTTGGTCATCCTCCTTACTATATGTATAATACCCCGACATCTAGTCCGTAAATTAAGACTGAGTGAAACCATTGACTGGGATATCACAAAGAGTAGGATATTACGAGGGCGGCTAACGTAAGTTGCTAAGAGGCAAGGCATCGCTCAAACTGCCGATTGCCGTCGACGTTCGGGATGCAATGGTGTGTTTTCAGTGTATCCCGGGCATTTTCTCACCTGCGTTTGACTTCGCGCGTAAGTGTGTCGTCCCAAAGGCGCACCGGTACGGGAGGAAAGGCGGAGTTCTGGTGTGGCCCTGTGGCTTCAACATGTAAAGTGTATCGTAGCCGGAGGTGCGTCAGGTGGCCCTCTTCTCGGTTTCTCACGGACTTCTGCCTCTATTATATCACTCGATCACAATGAAACGCATCGAAACGTCCTTCCCACCCTTCCCCCTGTCGGCCGACTTGCTCTCGTGATCGCGAGAGCGGTCGCGCACCTGCGGCTGCAGCTTGCAGGCTCCCCGGTATTCTATGCATATAATGCATCTAGATAATACATGCGCGCGACTCGAAAGGAGGAGTAATGAAAACGCGGTATTCCCAGAAGTCGCCACGTTTACCCCGAATAAAGTGCTCCGCGTGTGCTCGACGCTGGTCACTCGCGATGCATGAATTATGACCCTAATGGCGAGCTATCAACGGTAATGAATGGACGCAACTGTTTTCGATCACGTGCTATCACGGGTAATCATACGTCGGAATAAAATGTGTTTGCAAACTGGCATCTCAGTGGATTGGGCTCGTATCGAGCCTAAGTTATGAATAGTCTGCGATCAAACACCCGTAATGGAAGAGAAAATTACATTTCTTAGTTCCTTTATGGAAAACAACCTCCGGCTAATTTACACCAGAGGTGTGAATTTGCATACCAAATGTCGCCTTTCCAAACCACGATCACGACTAACTTGTAGTTAGCTACACCTCATTGACCACGATTGAAAAAAATAGTATTATGATTTATACTCCGATTTTTTTAGCCGGTGTTTGTGTGCCAGCAAACGTCATACGCGCTGTTTTCATTACCGTCAGTCATTTGAATTTTATCACCAATTTGCTCGTAATTGTTTTCTCAGTTTTTATTATAAGCTCAGATAACGTTTACACGTTTTTGTGCAGTTTTTCCCCTAACCCATTAATCATAATTAATATATTCTTGTATATAACACGCCACTTTTCGTTCCGAGTCGAATACGCACGCCACACTAAGAAAAACTGGGTCAGTTGAAGCCGCAGACAAAGCCACAAGCAAATAATTTTTAGAACATAACCTAGAGTTATCTGACATTAAAAAGAGGACTGTTAAATATAAACTTATAAATGTATCGTTAAACATAATAAAAATATAACCCATGAATTACTTAATACGAGAGAAATATATTCCGTAAATTGCTTCTGCAACAGCCACGTACTCCACGACCGTACTCTGTTAAATTGCTTTGAATTGTGATAATTTAACCAAATTTTTCAGCAGTGCGCTGTTCCACTGAAACCTAGTAATTTGTCTTTCTCAGACACCATCACACGGCATCAGCTATTTATCTTCGACTTTATACGTCAACTCCGTGACACCGTTCCCGGATTCTGGTCGCGTTGTCGGCGTCGCACGGCAAATTGATTCTTTATCCATCGCAGCGCTCATTTGACGAAAGTCCGCGCGTTTAATAAACCGATGTCACGCGATATGCCGTTCTACAGTGGTCGATTACGAAACCGGCAAAGCAAATATCGTATCGGCATCGAGCCTGGTGCAATTGCGGGTTACCATTTTTCGGCTACGCGGCCCATTATCCCCGGCGTTGTTCGAGATATGTAGGACCGCAATGATTTTCAGACACGCGCTGTTACCGAAAGCGAGAGCGCGGTATGCGGTGTGCGTATGTGCGCGAGAGCGAGCGGTCCTTCATTCGGCGTAACGACGAAAAAAGTCTCTGGCCCGGCACGCAAACGGTACGTCCGAGCCGCACGTAAGTGCACGCGGCGTGCGGCCGTGCGGCGACTCGGCCCGAGTGATAATGACCGGACAGCCGCCGCTTGAATGATTGCCCTGGATACCTTAAATGATCCGGAGTATAACATTTTATTGATATTACATGCATTGCCATTATCGTTATGCCCTTCTCCATCGTACGGCGTAATACTTTCTGTTCTTTCGGAGCCGACCTGTGTGGTCCCCTTTCCGAAAATATATGTAATTTCCGCAGTACAAAAAACAGCGTGCATTAAAATCATATCGAGATCTCATTAATCCTGGTTTTAAATAATACGCCATATTTCTCTTGAATCGACTTGTGAAGCGTTCCGAACAAAACTGTCGGGACAATCGTCTACTTGCGATTCCGATTCACAGCGCGAATTAATAACCGATAGCATCGGTTAGTCTCGGAAAGGAAACGGTTCTGGAGTAGAGTCTCGTGTACAATCCTTCGCAGGTCGGACGAGTGAAGCATAAAGCATATCTAAGGGGTAACGGAGGGGGGTAATTGTCGGCGATCGGGCAAGAAAATGTAGCGCATTACAACGTGATCGCATTAAAAATCTGTCAACGACAAGAAGCGGTGAAAAAGGCGGCTGTCAGGGCGCTTGACGAAAAAGATATTATACGAGGCACAGGCGGGCAATTATTGCCAATTACCTCCAGCCAGAGAGCGTACCGCGCGCATCCTCCCGTGGTGGAAAGACGTCGCCCGGGGCTCTCCTCTCTCCGGACAGGCCCGCAAATTTCGAACCCTCGTCCCTTCACGCTCTACCCCCGTCCTTGGAAAAAAAAACTAGGTCACCACCATCAGCGCGAATTTCAGTAATGGCCGGCCACAATCATCCTCGGGACAGGCTCGCATTACGTTAACCGACTCTGAGAGGATCCACCGAGCGTTGGACGCACGCGGTGCTGCCGTCGCTGCCGACGCCGCAGCCACTGCGTGGCGTTAAAAGCCGATTTACATGTACAGCCTACCGTAATTTACTCCGAGCTCACGTAACGGCAGCTGCTGCAGTCTTCACCGTCGCCGCCGCCGTCGTCATTTCTGCAAAGTGCGCCTTCCGTTGCATAGAGAATGCTCGCTTTAAGTAGTTCTGCGTTTCTAAAGAAATTCCCCGACGCAGATGGTAAATCCTATTAAACCGCATTTTTTGGACCGACACGGCGTTTTGCGGAAAGGAAATGTTCCCCCAATGAAGAAACGAAGCACAATCAGGACTTGCGCAACTCGCTTGCGGCCGCCTTTCTTTCAGTTGCAGCGGCTTTGATAACCGGCGGAATTCGTACCGCGGTATGTAATTGTCGAACCGTTAAATTGTAGCGACGATTAAGGATTTTCTGCACGGTTGTGAAAGCGTACCGGTTGTTTGATCAAACTCCGCAACAGTGAACTTTTTTTAGAGTATTGAACAGACTATTACTTAGCAAGGTATGTCCATCAAATGGCATTCAAATATTAAAAAAAAGTATTAATCATGCTAAAACATTTTCCGTGTGACGTACGTGTAAAAACCGCAACACTGACATTTTTTCTTTGGAAACACCCGTAAACGACATGTAGGTTGTTGCAATCCGACCGTAATCATCGCACCCAATAGCTGTAGTGTTCGAAGTGCATGAATGCGCTTTGAAATGCAGCGAGTTGGTGAATTCGGTTGAAAGAACTGCAGAATCGTTATTTTCTTGCGTCATGCAGGAACATCTAAACTTTCCCACACTTGGCATAGCCGCGTTCGGCTCGTTCCTCCGCGAGGTAAGCCTGCAATTTTTTTCGAGCTGTTCGCCACGCTAATTCTAGGACCTTAAAATCACCCTGAGAAATCGCGCACGGGCAGAGGCCGATTACGAGAGTTGCCGAAGACCAAGTGGAAGAAAGAACTCATGCCCCTTATTTCAAAACGTAAAATTCTAATAATCTCCCTCACTACGAGATTTAGATTGGCTAACAGTGAGTTCGTTATGCGCGTAAAACTCTTTTTACCCACCGTTGATTTGCGGCTGTACGGTCGCCCTAAAAATTGTAGTGGACACGCGCTGCCCCGTCTTTGGCGCATTGCCCCAGAAGACAGTTCCAACTAATCAGTTGGCGAGTTAAAAATTCTGGGGTAAGGCGAGGGCGCCGAATTGTCGAAGGAGAAGCGAAATCGCGTTCATTTCTCCAACTTTGCAAATACCTCGAGAGCTTGGCGCACATGGTCCTGATGGTGATTAGTCTTGCCTTGTCGTCAAGGCACAAAAAGCCCTGGCGCTTCTGCCTCCCCTTTTTTCCCCTCCGTATACCTTTCATCTCCGCGTCTCCGCAGTTCTTTCTTGTATCGTTTTGTTTTCCTGTCTCGCGAGTGCGTGCTCTTTTCACTCACCGTTGTCCCTCCCGCGTCCTCTTCAATCTATCTTTGACCTCGGAACGAAAAGAGAGTATCAATGCTATTATGAATGGATCTCCCTCCCCCACTCCACCATCTTCTCTTTCTCACCGGTCGTCAGGATACCTCCTCATTGTGCAGACGCGAGGGCGATGCGTGGAGGACAAGGTATGACCAATGAAAATAAATGACTCTCGTGGACGACACAGTGAGAACCCGTCATTTTGGAGCCGCACGGAAATCTTCGGCGAACCTCATGACGCTCGTTGTCCGTGGTGAATCACTCGTACGTTACCGTGACGTTCGTGACCGATGTTCGGTGACGCAGGGTTGAGGCCAATGCCCCACGATCATGGCACAATTGTCGGGAAACCTGCGAGTGAGACGTTTGCTTTATCGCGTTTGGCTGACGCATTGCATCAATATTTCTGAATGTACAGGTCATTAAGCGCAATTTCGTCTTCTCAATGTCATTCAAGAACATTTTTGTTCACTCTGGAGGAGCAGAGGACGTGTTGTGATTCTTTCTGGTCACTTTGTTCCCCTCAAGGTCAATCAAAAACGTCTCGAATCACATCGAATATATCAAGGCTGCTTTATGGCAACATCGGGCCTTTCCAGGTCGGTCTTCTTTACGATGGCCTGAGGCCCAAAATCGCGAGAAATTACGTGCCGCGGTAACGGTAACGGGGTCCGCTGTCCGGAGGATCGGGCAACCCTCCCTCTGCCCAGCAAAATATAGGGTTTCGCGAGGCATTCCTTCGTGGAAGCGCGAACAGCGTTTGGTATCAGTGTTTTATGCATCCCTCTGGTATATCCGTAGGAGGTCGCTGTGAAACCGAAAACCGAGCGGCGACGGCGGCCGCCCCGGGACGTCTAATTCGTTCCTCACCTTTTTTACTCGGTCACCCCAGCTGCTTTCTTCTCCGTCGCGTGCATTCTACTCTTCTCCACCAGGTAAAATAATATTTACAAACACGTGCTGCGAACTCGAGCTCCGTAGCATCGCCCTGAAAATCTAGAAGATTCTAATGCAAATTCCGAATGGCGGGACATCAGTTGCATAAGACAAAGAGTCTGCGAACGCCATGGTCCTGCACCTTTTATGGAGGATTTTCGTCGTTGCTCGATACTCCGCGTGGTCCTCCATTGTACCTTTATTCATTTGATATTTGATAGAACTACATTTGATAGAATCGCGAACCAAAAAAGAATAGAACAATTACTGACAAATACCAACTGTGGAACAACGTGCAAAAATTGGTTAAGTATTGGTGTAATGTTGTTGACCATGTGTTATGAGAACGCTAGTTTCCGTCGTGGCCAATTTTGGATAAAGGAGCGTCCAAAATTAGCATCGCACCCGTGGACTCCATTTCTGACTAATCATCGTATAAAACGGGTTGAATAGCGTGGTAAGAGATGGGGAAAAAATGTCGTAAATAAAAAGCGATGTTGAGAGAAGAAAACGAGCGCGTGCAGAATGAGAAGGAACCGCGTGGCATTTGGCCAGTGAATGGCGTGACATAGAAGCGACCGCAATGCTTTCGTCGCGTTGTGATTGACGGCAGTATGTCTCATTCTGTCGTCGGGCATAGACCGCTTCGGTGTCTCCTCGCTCCCTCATCCGTGGCACCCACGTCCACGCCGGTACTCCTCGTCGGTAATCAACGACAATCCGACCACTCCGACAATCCGTTGCGGGCTTGCACAAAGACACTGCAGGACGCATTGTCCTTTGAAATGGATACGAAAGGAATGGGGCCTGGTCCGTTCCCCTTTGAAGTGTACGCCTTCCGTAGCGAGGCAGACGCTGCTGTCCTCGGAATCTCGTCGCTCAGACATTTAAGAGACAATGCGAAAGATAGGATCGTCTATCTTAATCTTTTGCTCGACGTAACCACTGCCAAGCAATTTCGTTCAGCTCGGGTCGTCATTGCCGGCCCTATTTTTACCCGCGGAATATTGATTACCTCGCTTTTTCGGAAAACCTTCTCTTGCCAGCCAACCTTCCGGACCGCTTTTGACTTCGCGATCATCCGTTACCTTAATTTTGTCAAATTCGCGAATTTCGCTGGGGAAAACGTCGTTCAGATCGCATATCAGAAATAATCGCATATTTTTTTATGAAAATCACAATAATGCTGTACTGTCTTCGTTGTGGAAACTGTAATGACGAATTGACAATAACATTGAGAAACAAAATTATTGCACAATACATTTTGCAAATATAGGAAGTTAATCATTCAAAGTATACTTAGTAGGCGAAAAAATGAGATTCTTTAGAAGCTGAAAAAAATGTATACAATTACCAAGAGAATGTCGCAACATCGTGTAACATTTGCAAAGCGACGTGTCGTTCGAACTTCCGCGGCTTTTAAGGTTTCGTCAGTCTCGTATCATTTATTTAACTCATAGCGACGTTTATACGTCAACACCGGCTCTCGGAATTAATTATTGTACCAGCTCATATTTTATTCAGATTTTGTGCAATTTCATCTTCCTTCGATGCATTCGCAACGTCGTCCGACGCGCTCAGTGTCGCCCACAGCCGCTTCCTTCCGTCGAATGACTCGACAAATGGCCGTCGCCTGATCCTAATCGGCCGGGTTGGTTTCGCTCCGATAAAGGCGTCTTGCCGGCCGCGAAGAAACGCAGGCAAATATATCATTTTCCAGCGTTCATCTCCGGGAAGACTTACAAACAGAGGATTAGATCGAGCGTGGCTGAATCAGCCAGCGATACGATCTTGGCTCATGATCGAAAGATCGAGAGATCGCGTGTAGCGGCGGTGATAGAATGGAATATAGAGGCCGCTCGAGCAACGGTTGCTGCCGCGGAGAACCGACGGGATTATCGCAATGTGTCTATACGTCTGTTCAGCGTGAATGACGTTTAATACAGCGGCTAGATTCGAATGCCACTTCGTGTACAGGTAACCGGACGATTCCGGTACATGGGAGCAATTGAAGATCTAAATGTAGATTGCGCCTCTGATCATGCTATCGCGCGTGTTACATTGACTCGCCGTGCACTCGCGACTCTGATTGCGTCCGCAGCCGGCTCGCTTCGACATCAACCGATTTGTTTCGAGCATTGCAGACATTTGCGCTCTGCCTCGCCGACATATTTTTAACCAATTAATCGATCCAGCCGATCTAATTGAACTCATCGCTCGATATTCCTCGGGATGCGTTTATCACGCCATGGAACATCTCCGCTAGCTGACGAACGACGTAATACTACTGCCGTGACAAACTCTGAAAACAGCCAGTGGTTCGACCAATGAAAAAGTGTCGGCAAAATTTCTCATATAAATGCGGGTATTAAAAATAACATCTTGTACGATTGACAAATCACTTTTTAAGTCGATCGATGCAACAAGAATATTTAGTCTCTCCTGCATCCCAATTAATATTTCATACTTTTTACACTCAGTTCATTTTTATTCAATCGGTAATGAACGATTTATTTTCCGTAACATTTACCCGAGTCATGTATATTTTTCCCGTTAACGTTATTATAGAGTGCCGTATCTATATTCGGTTAAAAGTAATTATGTCGGAAACATCGAAAATCGATGAATGTCGAGTTCTCTGGCGGGCTCGACATTCATCGATTAATATACGAGGGGAGCCCACGCGCTTGCATGGAGGTCAAACAAAATTGAATCTGCGAAACGGACGGCGCGATTTCATGGGCTTTAACGCGAAACGTGAGTTGAAAGAGCCATCGATGCTCGTTCGATAAATGCTTTTGCAAGATAAATGACACGTGTCCGGCCGACCAACAAACCGGCACTATCCTCCCAATTATGTGGGTTCCGATCGACCCCACCGTTCACCTGTCGCCACGTTCCACGTGATTGATGGACCCTCGCCACCGCCTGCACCGCTGCACCACCGTTTTCTCCCGCCTTTTCGAAATTTCACCCAGCCAGTTTCTTTTCCCGGCTATCGCCGAATCGCCTCTCCGCCGCTCCTATCGCGAACTATCGGATGAATTATTCGGCCTGCATTCTCTCCTTGCAAGTCGACCCGTTAGGCAGCAGTTTAATCTGAATCTTGTATGAGAAATGACGAATAATAACCGAAGAAAATGCCATTGGGTTTATTCAAAATGATTGAGACTCATGCTCTATAATGTAACTGCAGTCGATTTTAATTGAAACGATTGAAAATGAGAAACGATCCTGCGACACATTTGTATTCCTGATTATTATCAGCGTGTCCGGTTTTTATCAGTCGCGGAAGAGTCGGCACAATTGCTTTATTATCATCGACAACGACCGTATCCCATAAACTCCAACGATTTATATAAACTGTTCTAATTAAAGCGAGAATGAGACTTGACAGCAGGTTTCTTCCTCTTTTTTCAAAACTAAATAGTTTAGTATTTTAGAACTAATAATCAATAATAAAATAATAAGAATCTGAGCCGGGAAGTAATCCGCGCTTTTTTCCAAAGGTGTGCATCGTGCAGTTAAAACTGCGATAGAACTAGCCAGAATTCTAATTACTTTTTTGATTCTCAAAAGAATGTTGCTAATACCACGGAAGTCTCCTTATCTTTCTGAGCTGTGGTGGGAGGGGGGGGGGGGTAACCCTTGTAGGCGTGCATTGCATACCCACCGGACAAGGAAGGCTATTAACGTTACTGATGTAGACCCTGCTTCTGTATATATGGGCTATGTTTCGGTTTTTCGCCGAAGTTAAGACCCCATTAATTAAAATTTTACATTTCAAAATGAACTACTGAGGTCATTGGGGAAACGAAAGGGACATAAAACAAGGAAGATTAAACAC
>JABFPT010003664.1:0-13768 GCA_022817245.1 Nixonia krombeini
ATGACACAAGAACAGCGCTACAAAAGGATGGAAAGGCAAACAAAGGGGGGGATTCTGAAGGCGGGGGAGGAGATCTATCGGTTGGTATATAATTCAATGCTGAAAGCCGAAGTTGATTTTTGGACATTTTTCCAAAGGGGTACCCCTTCAATTTTTTTCGAAAAATCAACTTCGGCTTTCAACCATGAATTATACACCAATCGATAGATCTCGTCACGCACATCAAGAATCACCCCCTATATAGGCCCCTCCAACTATCCGGTGCAGAGATATGAAGGGAAAAATAGGTAAATAGTGAGTTGTGGTGGGGTAATCTACCGAGTTTCCGCACTGTAACTCTTTCCCATTTTGGAATTACAAAGTGTAGGAGACACCATCTTATTCCGGGAATTGAGACCTATCCAATGAGCTGACACATGTCAAAAATGGACCGATAATACCGACTTTAATTACAGTTTCTTCGCCAACAGTTACGGTTTTACCCCCACCATTTTTCAGACTTTCGCAAAGTCAGGCACTTGCAGTGGTGTCTCCACGATTGCCACATGGATTCGGACTCCTCGTAGCAGCGCCCGTCACATAATGCGAAATGCAGAAAAAAATTCGATACTATTTTTTCGATATTTGTTAAATATAAAAAGTTATATCATTTTCTGTAGTCTTTTCTTGTCAACTTTTCAATTTTGGTGTCCTTTATTGTAGAAAATTCGATAAAACTTTCTAAAACAACTCAAAAACTATTTCAGATCTACTTAGAGGTTTACTTATCATTATGGTTCTTTTTTAAAGAAAACCCTTGCTAACTTTACAGGTGTTAACCAATTTCGTCAGAGGTAAAAGAGGAAACGCGTGGCCCAGCATCGGGGTCGACTCGCAAAGTTTGGCAAGAGGCTCCACCCTTTCGCGTCTTTGCGTTACCGCACAGTATCGACTGAGCGAGCCCTGAATTGCCAAGCACTCGTTACTGACTTCAGAATTAGTTTTGCGGTATCTGCCGGTAGCTGACCGTCTTGGCGATTGTCCGCTCGGCCTAATGGACTCGAATACCGCCGTCACAATTGCATATCTTATTCCGTCCTAATTGTCTTGTACTAGAAAATGGCGCAATTAAATATTATAATTTCCACGCAACTCTCGCGAAGAATTTATTATGAATTCGCGCTGTTCTGCATAAACTGATTAACGTTAGAAAATACGTTTTCAGAAGTCAACGTTCAACAGCGCTCATTAACATACGTACGTAATTGAGTGTAAAATTAATTTTTTGTCAGTTCAATATTACTGTTACATATACATATTAATACTTTACGAAATGACAAAGTTTCTCTTCCGCGAGATTTATGGAAACGTCGATTCACGCGAGGCTTTTACGAGTTATGAAACTCACTGTATTAGAACACGCTGGATATTTTATCGCGTAAGACATGGAAATCGAGGATAAATCGAGTATACCGAACGCGCGTTACCAGGCGCGATAAAAATTCGTCGAAAATTATCATGATCGGCAAACCAGTTCTTTCGTCGATAAAACACGTCGTTGCACTCGATCGGAAAAGCGGACGTTCGGCGGAGAAAAGTCTAACGCTCGATCGCACAGATGCTTCGCGTGGTTCGCGCTCGAACGGAAACAAACAATTAAGGATTCGACACTAATTACTGGCAATTATCGGCATGCGGTGTTGCGCAGCTGAATGCGATGTCTACCGTTGGTGAAAAATTAACCGACTGAGTTGTAACTGGAAAAAGTGAATACCTTGACTGTATTAAAATATCACGATTATTTGTAAGTATATAAAAAGTTAAAAAATGCGTGACCATAAAAGTCGAAAATACAAATTCTCCATTATTATTATTGTTATTGTTATTATTACAAAAACGATTATTTATCAACCCCATAGTTTTTTCATTATTAATTCTCGGTATACAACGTACGCCTTCCTCAAACATTACTTTAATGTGTTTACGCTTGTTTTGATACAAAAAATGATGCAGGGGATAATCAAATGAGTCATTGTACCGCACTGCTTTCAGTAAGGTCGTCCAAGCCACAATCCCCATTGTAGCCAAAGGGACAGGACGCGAGCCGCAAACGCGCGCTACAATGACAAAAGTCGACAAACAATGGGTGTATGGACGATAAGCGATAATAGAGTGGCGATTCTTATTCGGGCGAACGTGGGTGCCGGCACACCCACGTCTTTAGAATCAAGGCGCCATATTCTTTTTTTTGCAATATGTTTTTTCGTCCCGGCGTTGCATCGAAGAGCATAAAAAAATTTGCGTCGTTCAATGATTTCGCAATTGCCTTTTTTTCACAACGGCCACTTTGAGATCGCACACTTTTTAAAACGCGTTTATTCATTTACTTTTTCCTCCAATATACTTATTTTATTCACAATTTGTCAAATTAGCCGTTTCACCTAACATTCGTAGCAGTGTGCTAATTTTGCTAGAACTCGGTGAAATTGAAATTCCGCGAATTCCCGATTCTTTGTCCCTGTTGTTATTCCTCCCGTTCTTTCCACGTTCTACGTTTTTACGGCTGTTTGCTGTTTTTTTTTTACGGCGTTTTTCATGAATTACAAGCCCCCGCATTTTCCAGATAGTTCTTACGCGCTCCCTCGCGTCTCCTTTCACGTCTCGCGCGCCTCTCAGATTTTTTTACAATGCGCCCGACTCTCGCGTTATTAACATGCACGTCTTTGGTTCTTCAAGTGCGGGGCGTTTTATGGCGGCGCGATGAATGACTTCGGATCAGACGCGAGAATAATGCCCGCGTAGCATTACACTCCGATGCAGATAAGAGCAGACTTTCTAATCCGGGAAAAAACGACCGTGCCAATATTTCGATCGAGTTAAATATTCCGCACTTAATATTCAACGCAGAGAATTGCATCTTACGTTTATCAATAAACAAACCGAGTTGAACAAATCTCATGTAAAAATCAGTTAAAAATTACAATCAATTAACAATTGACTATAATTACAATTAATAACGATGGAGTGTAAAGTAGTTCGTAATCACAATAAGAATATAAACAATAGGCAATTTTCCCATTTATTTTGTCCCATTACCGATATCACAATTAATAACATTGTCAATCGTCGCCAAAAATGTAATTACGGTCTACGATATTAATCACGGTCTAGAATATTAATTGGTGTCGAAAATCGTGTTGCGAAATCGACCGTCATTTACGCCCTTGTAATCGGAACGTAAAATCCGGACGTTTAAAGCGAACGGCTCGTACGTGACCGCGCCTTTTGCGCAACGCGTGTCATTTCGCATATTATCATTAGACCCACATTGGTCGAATCAAAGACGTCGTCGGATTAATCGGGACGCCGCCGGGAGTTAGAAAGTCTTTCCAGCCGGCGATACGTAAACAGTGCCGGGCACGACGAAAATAATCCGAGATAACGGTGGCCGGTAGAGGAAAGATCGCTATTAATAGTTACGTCATCCCGATTTCGCCGCCTCGACTTCGTCGACGCTCGGAAAAAGTCGCTGCGTCGTTTCCGCGTCGTAAAAAGAATCGGCGGAAAGGGATTGGTTCGGTCGAATGAAAAGTGGTCGATTACTATCGACTCGCGAAATCGATAGCGTCGGTTGTTATTATCGACCATCTCGCGGAAATGCCGATCTCTCGCCGTCCGGATCCTTTTATGCGCGTGTATATCATCGACCTCGCACGTTTTTACGACGCGTTCCCCGAATCCATCGGCTCCGTTCTCGAATCCGAAGTCGACAGCTTCCACGAAAGCTTCGCGGTAAATGTCCCCGGCATGTATTTCGGGAGGATGCGTGCCGAGAGCTAAGTGCAAAATAACTCTCGACATCAGCGACGACGGCGGTGCGCCACCGAAGTGGTCCGTTTGTCAAAGGAGCTGTTGCTTCGACTTGCGGGCTACTCTTCCCCCTCCCTTGGCCGACAGCCGGATACCGAAACAATGCCAACGACGGATCAAACGGAAGTTCCCTCTTTCACCCACTGCCTTATACCTGCGGGGAATGGATTGTTCCCAAGTGAAGTGGAATTTTCGTACGTAAAATGGAAATCACTCGCGTAAAGTGTATTTACTTACGTAAAATGAAATCCACTCGCGTGAAGTGGATTTTCTTACGTAAAATGAAATCCACTCGCGTAAAGTGTATTTTCTTACGTAAAATGAAATCCACTCGCGTGAAGTGGAATTTTCTTACGTAAAATGGAATCCACTCGCGTGAAGTGGAATTGTCTTACGCGAAATGGAATCCACTCGCCTGAAGTGGAATCCCCCAAAAATCCATCTGACACGACAAAACGTGTTCTGCGATTGCCATTGTTAATTAATAGTCACTAATAGTTATTAATATTCGTAATTAACAGCTCGCCGATGTAATTACGCGTACATCCTTTCACCTTATAAAAATGAGCGAGATTAAAGAGACCGGATCACCGACATTAATTAAAGCTCGTGTCGCATCTGAGTAATTGGTTCGTAAACGCATCGATAAAGATTTCTCGAAAAGGTCGAAATAGGCGCAGTAACGAGGCGGGCGGATTCGTCGCGCTATGCGGCGCGTCGCGTGGCAAAAATGCAAAACTAATTGGCGCGAATTCCAGCCGCTACACTCGCGATTGCCCGGGCTCATCCATTTTACACGCGCGTCACGTGCGCGCAGACGTTAGTTATTTCCACGTCGCTCGCCGGAACGGCGTGTCATAACTCTGGCCAGCGGCAACGCGGAATAGACGGTTCGGCGGTAACGCGCGCTTTTCGCGCAATATTCGCCGCACGCTCGTTCGCTGAGTATTCATTCCCGGGACGCGCACACAACTGCCGGCAAACGCGCTCGTTACACTTTCCCGCAACGGTGAACAATCGTCAAAAATTGCACAGTTAACATGACAAGTGTCTTAATAGTCGTCGATATTGAAAAATCCGTGATACGCGATTTGAAACTCGTTGTTTTACAACGGTCCGTTTTTCCACCGGCGAGTCTCACCGCAATTTTGGCGAACGCCGTTACTTTCGCCCCGGTTTGCCCGAGGCGGATAAGCGTAAAAGGGAATCGCTGTCCAAATTAGCGTTATCCTCGCTCGAGATAACACGCCGGCCGTTTTGTTCGACGTCGGCTCGGAGCAAGATCTTAGATCGTAAATTCGTCGGCTGGAGCCGGTGGCCGCGACCGGTGAAAAGGAGCGAGAAGGAGAGAAGATGAAATCGGAGATCCGCAGGTGGGCCGCGTGTAAACCGCGTTCGAGCCGAGCCCCCGTAATTACCTGCCGTTAATTACGCTCGATATTCGTTCGGCGGCCGCGCGAAAAGGACATCGTTTGTACGGCCATTGGCTGACTTGACAGCCGCCGCGTATGTCTCGCCGTAGTGAAGTTTCGCTTTTTATACCCGCCGCGTACGCGAGGGTTATTAAAGTACCGCGTGGACCAAAAAATGCCGTTTAATTAAATAAAGTAATTTATAAGCGCGGCGTAATGAAACGCTGATTTATGGAGTGGGGGGGGATATATAGCGAGGTTCCATAAATCTCGTTCGATGACGAAAATGGGATCGAATTACGAACTGGTTTACAATTCGATTAATTGTTAATAACGAAATGCCTCGGTGATGCGAGGGTTTATCGAACCCGTCGAATAAGAAGCGGCCGGCGATGATTCAGAGCGGCTGGAATCGGCTCGGAACGCCGCACGGCTTCCTGGTTCCCCGGGCGTTACTCACAGCAGCCTCGGCCTGCGATTCACCGCACCGCGACGATCACCGGAGATCAAAGACACTCGCGCCAGATATTTCATCAACCGGATTCTTGGCGAACGCTAACGAGCCGCGCTTTCCTCAGCGCCTTTGTCAAGCGGGCGCTCTCGCTCTAATCACATCGCGCGTCGTCCGACGGCTCAATTATACACGTGGATCTTCGAATTGACTCGAGGAACGCGGCTTTGCTCACGGAGAGTTGAGACGATCTAGTAAAATACGAGGCACGCAGTTTCTCGATCAACGAGGCATGGATGAGGATGAGAAAGAAAATCGACGACTGCAAATCGGCAATAGAAATGCGGTAAATGTAAATCGGCAAATGTAAATAGATTAATTGAAATCGGTAATTGTAAATCGGTTAATTAAATTCCATTCATTCAAATCGGCACATGTAAATCAGCAACTTTAAATTGGTCAATGCAAATCGGTTAATTTATATCGGCACATGTAAATCGGTAATTGCACATCGACAATTGCAAATCGATAATTGTAAATCGGCACATGTAAATCAGTAATTATAAATTGATAATTGTGAATCGGCAGATGTAAATCGGCATATGTAAATTGGTAACTGTGAATCGGTAATTGTAAATCAGAGACTGCAATTGTAAGTCAGCAATTGTAAATTGACAACACTATAAATTTATAATTTTAAATCGGGGACTGGAAATCGGTAGTTGTAAGTCGGTAACAGTAAGTTAGTTTGCTCAAATTGACGTCAGCAAGTCGGTGACAAAATCGACGGTAGCGAATGAGCGCGATGGGCAGTTTGAGTTTATTCACGATCGTGTTATTCGTTAGCCGTTTACGAGTATTTATATGCGATCTAATTTTTTGTGGGATACTTTCTACCTGAGTTAATTAACATTCACCGCCGACTTATTAACGATCACCTAATGACCGGACTAGTTTTTTTACACGAAATCCAAGAAATAATTAACAATTTAAATATCGCGTTTCTTGGAAAATGTCTCAGACATGTGATAAATTCCACGGTTGTTCGGTAACGTAAACATTGCCTCTTGCCGTTTATTTAAGATTCTTGGAACTCGATTTATTCTAAACTCGCGTTGGATAAAAAAGGGTTAAGCAGGTTTCGAGGTGTTAACCTTTTCTTGCTGCCGGTGGTTACTAAAAGACTTTTCGTCGAGGTGTATCGCGTACCTTCGAAATGTCGAGTGTCACTCGACAAATTAACTCAAGAAAAAAGAAATACTAAATCATGATTTGTTGTAACGTCTTGTAACAAAAAAATTGGTTCTTCCTTCTCTTTAACATTATCTTCAGTAGAATTTGAAACTAGAAAACCACAAAAAATGTCCAATCTCGACGTGAAAATTAATTCTCCATTATTTATTACTTTACACAACTGTAGAGCTTAACATACAAATATTTTCTACTTGAAATTTGTCCGTATATGTATTTCGTTCGTATTAGTACTCAACGAGCGGAAAGTCAAACTTTTACATCAATACACAATTTCAATAATTCAAATTTTCAACGACATATAAAGTAATTTAAAAATTAAAATAGATGTAATATCACAAATGCGAGACGTGAAATATTTGCATTTCAAATTCAAAAAATTCTGTAAAATTGTCAGTAAAAACATTTTTATTTGTACGTTTCGATAAACTGTAAACATCTGTCGTGGTAAACCTACAGTAAACAAACAGTAAAAAACATTAGTAAACTAAATAAATTCATAATCGTCGAAACCAATCACGTTAACAATAGTTTGCTCTACTTGACTGTTGTCTACTATAGAATTTCACATTGGAGTACCCGGAGGACAATCGCATTGTCAATTCCATACGACGCGGTCAACAATCTAATAAACATGTCAATAGTTTAGCAACGAATCCAAATTACAAGTTTACAGAATTATGTAATGACCTTAAAACTGCACACGAATATTTTACGACAACGCACAATCACAAAACTGCATTAAAGAAATCTAACTTAATAAACAATATATAAATAAATACCTGATTTACAATCCGTTGTTGTGCACACTTTGCGAAATAATTAAGTTAAAATAAAACGCACAAAAGAAGAACTTTTATTTTACATTACACAATTTTGAGTAACGATAAGACTCCCCGAACAACCTACGATCGTGACTGGAATAAAACCGATCAAATGAGGTACGCGACATATGTTTTGGAAATCGTTAACGCGCATGTCCAATTTCTAATTTCTATTATGCCACTTATTATCAGCCTGTAGGTGCTTCAAAGTGGGAGCAAACTACCTCTATAAAATTTACCTGCTTTTCCCAACGATGTCATTTTCTCTTGCGGGTTAATGGTGCCATTAAAAACGTACGAATAAAACATAAAATAATAGACGTAATAACAAAATAACACAGATACGATTTAATGATCAATATACCAATAATCGAGAAAGAATAAGAATTAAATATGGAAATCAACATAATATGACTTATTGTTATATTTAAAGTTTCTTATATTTAAGGTTCGTAATATTGCCGAAGACACGATTTAGCCATTTTCCCTGCAACAACGTGCTGCGCACGTCGCGTGTCATCTGTTCCAAACGATGGAATGGCGTGCGTAAACGTCAACTGATATTACGGTTCGAGACAGTATTGACCGTAGGTTTGGTCACCTATGCAAAACTAGTCAATAATGCGTTCTGTGTCCTCTCGCGAAATTGGTCACGCTCGATAACGCAAAATTTGAGATTGTATCTTCACAGTTCGTCATTTGACTCGTTTTCCGAAATCCATGTGTTGCAGGGGCGTATGACCGCCATAAAACAAGAGCACGAACCCTGGGAATCTCGTTCACGGGTGAAACAGACCGTTCTGGTTGCCACCTTTGGCGTTGCCCACATCTGGCATCCAGGAGGGCCCAAAACCTCCGATTGTGAACAGTCACGAATAATGCCTTCTTCACGTTTCGTCTGTTCATTTCACGCTCGGTATGTACTCGTCACGTGATCCGAGTGACCCTGATATTTCTCGTGCCGGTATTGAATCATATCGATCCGACGTATCCACGAAAAAAGAGCTCACTGATACCATCGGCGGAGTAACGAGTACACAGAGAACGGTATTATTTGTGAGATCAACGTACACCATTTTTAGCCTACGACAAACAATGCCAAGAGCTCATTAGGTGAATTCCAACCGTTTAAAACTACAGAAATTCTCGATACGTAGCGGGAGAGGCGTCGTCAATCTTATCTCGTAACGATATCTGAATTTAAATAAAGATAGTTCGTTTAAAGATGTTGGAGGAAAACATAAATTTCTCGCTGTATACTCTTGTTTATATGACAATACGGTATATATATAAATAATTGGAATAACGTAACGCGCTGGAGGTGTACTTTTTAAATTTCTAATTTGGAAGACGCGAGATGACGTCTATAAATTTTAAGGTCTGTGTTCGAGTGTATCGATGCGATACGTTTGCCGATTTTCAATAATCGTTGGCGGGAAGATTTGCCCAACACTTCGAGTACCGAATAAAATCCGTCCGGGTATTTAAACGACGACGTGGTTCCTCAACGTAGTTAAAGCAGGAATTAGGGATGCATTACTCGGTTCGTTGGTTCGTTAAGCCTGTACAAGAGCCCGACGTAAATCGACATAATTGTGTCCTAAGCCTCGCTGTACGGGCAGAACCTGTTACCTTAATACGCGACTGTTTAAAGTAGCTTAACAAATGCTACAATGTAAGAGCTGTGCGCCACTCGGGTATTCTTCGTGAGAATCTATTGTGATCACGCTCTGCATCATTCTCACTGGCAACGACCATCGGGCTTTTTCATTTCTATTTCTCGATGGACCTTGGGAAGTTTTTGAAGAAAAATATTCTGATGATGTGTCAAGAAAATCAATTCTTGGATCGGAGTCGGTTCAAAGTGTATTGTTTCGGTTGCTTTTGAGGAAACGTTACACCTGACATGGAATGTTGTGTGAGAGAAAAAAGGAGGTGATATATACACTGGAAATGTCTCACAACGGAAATTACCATTTGTAGTGGCAGACCGATAATTTTAATATCTGCAATGACACAACCACAATTAACGAATCTGCTCAGTTCTACTGTTATGGAAAGTGTTGTGTCCTCATTTTACTCTTTCCTGTGTTGGAGGAAATTTTATTCCTCCTTTACTCTTTTCTGTGTTACTGTAACAACAAACTATTTACTTTTTTATCTAACCTAACATTTGAAGGTATACTATCAGTCTTCTACTGAGACATTAATTTTTGTTATTAAACATTCTACGGTGCAAAATTCTTTGGATAACCTTCACATGGATTGAACCATCAATAGAAATAATGAAATTCACATTTCTGTTAGTTGATTAAAAAAGAGGAAAGAAGAGATTTTTCATTTATCTCTTTTAAGATTCATCTTTAATTTAACAGGATTTATATATATATATACACATTCAGTACTTTCTGACTGTAGTTAGCATGATGTACTGAATAGTCAGTAGCAATGACAATTTGGTAAACCACTGGAGGCCAGTCGGGTCGTGTCCGGTCAAAAGGGCATCGTCTGTGCGCAGCAGCGAGGAAGAAGAACAAGAGGAGGGGAATCAAGAGGAAGAGATGCAACATCCGCGCATCCGCGTTGCATCTACGCAGGGTACTTCTTATTCGTAACGTCCGGGCGCGGGAAACCAGGCCATTTCGCCATCGCTGGTCGATGAACCACCCACACGGATGTAGCGGAGCTATTCTGCTCCGCGTTGCGTGTGGGTCGAATACTCCGTGCCAAACAGATTTCCGAAGGGTTCTGTCCGTTACCTTGGTGCTCCGGTGAATTTCACATTCCCGTCCGCCCTTTGCTTTTGCATTTACAACACGTTCCACGTTCTATGCTTCCGATACAGCGTTTGCATGTGGCGCTCGCACTACCACAACCAAAGTAGCAAATTGTTGTTGAATAATTAACCATCTCTATTTTCTACTTTCTCTCTCTCTCTCTCTCTCTTGTTACTAATTTAACAAAATTAACACCAAATTTTTACAAAATTAATAAAATCTACAAATTCTACGTTTTCTTTATACCTTCTTTATTAAATGAACGTATAATTGTATTGAAATGAATTGGAGTAGAAAAAAGTCACGATGCGAGATTGCGATTGACACACAAAAGAAAATTTGATTTTCTTTCGATAAGTTTTACCTTCTCCGACTATACTTCTACGTTGAATTACTCGGTTCTTACCCACCTCCGTGCACTGTTATCACTCGCTTTTCTTTTATATCAAGAATGTGCATTTCACGGTGGTATCTTATGAGAACACGATTATTTAATTACACAAGGCGACACGGAATTCCCATCGCAGCGGTGCGCGCAACAGCAGCCGAGCACGGGATTTAATACACCGCGCGAATGCGCAGGTCATGCTTGCAATTTTCATAGGGCATTCACGGCACAATGAAATTACTCGTTCAAGTGCACATCGCGTAGGATGTTTCCCAGTATCATTCCCGGTGAATGAAGCGACTCCGGTTAATGAGCATTGTTCCGCTTTTATGCGTCACTGGATCGCAATACTTTTTAATTATCAACCGGTTACGGTTAATCCTTTGATCTCGATCGAATCCGCGATTCTTCTCCCAAGGTCGGGCTTGAAATTGTTGCGCTTTTCTCGTAATGAAAACGTTAATTGGCCGCGATATGACAAATGTGACGAAGCGCGGTGTGGTCTTAATTGGCGTCGTTGCCAGGATTGACACCGGACTCCGATTCACCCCGCGAGCCAGTGACAAACTGGTCCGGTATGTAGCGACTATTTCCGTTGTAATGACACTTTCGGCGAGCACACCGCGAAACGTCGCGCGTCACGCCGAAACGCTGTATTTACCGCTTCCTCGTACCACGGGTCCTCCTCGTTCTGGGTCAAACAGCCAAGTCCAAGAAACATTCGCGTCGGAAAATTCGCCAACTATTTCTTATTCTTCACCGCGGCGTTGTTCAATTCGAGATTTTTACGAAAACACACGTTTTGTGCAGGTTACATCGAAAGCGTGCAAAAAAAAACCGAAGTTTCCAAGTGTGCTACTTCTTTCACATGTTTTTGGATTTTTTATTCAAAAAGAGAGGAATGATTAGTTTGTCGAGTAAGGCCGCGCTGGGATTAATTAATTAAGTGCATGAAACATTAATCGGGTCGAGACGAGATTCGTGATGTCAAAACGGGGCTTGGCAATAAGCATTTCCGGCGGGTGAGTTGCGCGGATCATCTTTCTTAAGATATTAAAATCGCAGATCCCGAGAAGGACGCGGCAGTGATATTGAAGTCGAAAAGATTACTTTCATACGGCGCGCATCGCCGGAGTCACTCCCACGGATATCAAGAGCGGCCTTCCCCGCTCCCACTCCCACCCCTCTCCACCACACTATCACACCATTTCGCCTCACGAATTCACACGAGATACCGATCACGGGCGTATGTGGCGCGGAAGATTGGAAAAATAATCCACTTTCACAACGAGATCCATTTCCGGCTCTTTCCGTCATTCTTACGGAGAGCAGAACCGTGAAACGATTTCAGATCTTCCTGCTTTACCGATTCGGCACGCCCTATCGAGTGGAAATTGAAATAGGGCGTCAGTGAGGCACTGATCGGTATACCTGATACTCGTAGTTAGGTTCTAAACAGGTACCTAAACCACATTAGGTACTTGGCAAAAACAGGGCACTAATAATACGGGCCTGACTAGAAAATTGTGACGCTTTTAAATCTGTTATTACTTTCTAACGTGTCATCAGCCACTTGTTGGGTTATAATATTGAGGTACTCGTTTACTTCTAACGGAGTACCTGTTCGGTAGTAAACGACTATACTTCGAGAAAGTATCAATGCGGTTTAAAACGTTCCATTCCTGATCTGAGCAGTACCAAGTCCCATCTTAACTTTTGTCTTATAGCACAGTTATTTAATCATGACTGGGATGCAATTTCATCCCAGTTACTGTTATATTAACAGTCTCATTCCACTTCTTCTCCAACTGCTTCGCACACTTTTTCACTGACAATTTCGCGAACTTAACTTGTACTTTAACAAATTCATTTTGCATTCGCGCAAATTAGTGACACACATAAAATTAACAACCAGTCGTTAATAAAATGTGTGTAAATTACGTTCATATGTGCCTCGTCCTATAAATCCCCTTGAGAGACAATCGTGTCACGTGATTAGGCATTTGTACCGAGTCTGTCGCAGAAACGTGTACACATATATGTATATATATCAGACATAATTATGGACGGCTTGCGTGATCGGGAACGAATTACAATGGCCGGATTAAAGGATTAATGGTTACCTGTGTGAGGATTGCGTAGAGCATAACGAATTATACCAACGCGACATGTACATTACGAGTAGGCAATGTATAATGCAATCGCGCGAAATTATGCGCACACCGATATTCAAAGGCTCGAGCTGCGGTTTTGTTAATTTAGCAAAATAACCTCGTTCGACTTGCTCGGCTCAATTAGCAAACGGACGGTGAGCTGATTCGAGAATATAACGCCGCGGCTTAACTATTTTTCAAACGCTTGTAACGACGAAGGACGGGTTAAATAAACGAGGAAAGAAGAACAGAAATGACTATTCATGACTTCGAAACGAATGCGTTCATTAAACGTTTCGTTACCGTAACACATTCCGCGAGCGGAGTATTAAAATGCGTGTACGTATTTCGATATTCTGCAATCACAATTAACGAACGTAGTAAATTCATCTTGCAACTGCGTTTGTACCGGGCATAATCGACTCGGGTGCCGATGGTTCTGCTATGTACGAGTGGAATTAGTTTCCAGCAGCGAACGGTATCCACTTCCACTAAGAGGAATCTACTTTCGTTAAGTGGAATCCGCTTTCAGCAAGTGTAATCCACTCCCGTCAAGTGGAATCCGTTTTCAGCACGAAAAATCCACTTCCGTCAAGTGGAATCCGCTTTCAACAAGAGTAATCCACTTCCGTTAAGCGGAATCCACTTCCACGGCGATGAATC
>JABFPT010003666.1:0-13748 GCA_022817245.1 Nixonia krombeini
GATTACGCTTTTGATACTAACAGGTCTGGATTTTATCCCCACCATTTTTCCTTTTTTGTCCAAAAAAGACTCTTGAGGTCGAAAACGCCAAGATTGCGACACAGATTCGGACTCGTCGCCGAATCGGGTGTTATGTAGTGTGAAAAATATGAAAGAAACGCAAAAAAATTTTTTTTACTTACTTTCATTGTTCATACGAAATTTTGCAGAATTTCATTGAACTCTGAACGCAAAAGTAATTTGAAAAATATTCTCTTCTTTTCTTTTTTTAAGTAGACTGTGCCAAGAATTGAATGGACTTTTTTTTTAAATTTATCGGTAAGATTTGCGTCACAGTTCTTTTCACTGTTCAACAGCTTTGCTCGTTTCGAATAATCTTCTCAATCTATCCCTCGTGGTCGTGGAATAAGGAAAAGCTTGAAAAGTGTGGAACGACTCTCAATCAGTGGAGAGAACAGAAATGAGATCTCTCGAACATGCGGCAGTTGCCGATGTCAAAACAGAGTTATGACATGTGTAGCCACGTTTTATTTCTCCAACCAAGTTTCACATATACCAGCCCTGTCCAGAGTCATGAGACATTCACAAGATTATTTATGGCGAGTATCTCCAGATCGAACCTCCCTGAACACCACGCCTGCGTTATTGAACGAATTGACAGTAGAAAATATTGACATACCACTTTATCCGAACTACGACTGCGAAGCACAATAATCATTCAGAAATATTCTTGAATGTAAATACTTTTTCACTTCTACTCCACCATAAATTTCTTTAATTGAAATCATATCTGAATAAAATCTATCTTTACGAACTGTCTTTGTCTCTTGAATCTCCGCCTTTGCGATTACGAATAAACTAGAAAAATAAGAAAATACGAAAATATTTTTTGCAACGAAATATAATACAATAAAAATTATCCCTACGACAATATACATCATATTTTTGTCATACTATGTATCATATTACACACCACGGCACCACGTTAATTACATATCGCGGCAAATGCCTTCTCGGAGTCATATTGGCTATCATACTAGTATCATATCAGTATCATAACATGTATCATACTTGTCACGTTGCATCCACTGCGGTAATATATTATGTATCATACAAGTATCATAACATGTATCATACCGGTATCATACCAACGATCGAGGAGTACTATGATACCTCACCCCCCCCCCCATAATTTTCAGCAAACTGCCGCGAGAAGGCTCAACCGCTAATTTCACTTCGCAGTGCCGAATGAATCCATTACGCGCAACAATCGTGGCGAGCAGCGGCCCGCGGAATCCGCGGACCGTTTCCACCGAGAGCAGAGAATTTTGCTAGATAAGAGGAATTACCGTGTAACGAAGCGTTGGGACTGTGCGAGGAAGCCTGCAGCTGATGGTAAAGGTCCATGTAGTTGAGCCGGTAGGCGGGATGCAGTGCCGCGTGTTCCGAGAGGGGATGACTCCTGCGCAAGAAATCTCCGCCCGGAGTCGCGTTCCCGGCAACCCCGTCGTTCCCGCTTCCTCCTCCCCTTCCTCCCCCTCCCCCTCCCCTTCCTCCGCCACTGTCACCGCCGTTTCCACCGCCGCCGATTCCGCTGCCTCCTCCGTTGCCACCGCCGGGACTCCCGAGTGCGCTCGCGCTACCCGATAATCTGCAAAAGAACATTTTCGTCAGCCTGGCTCGTCGCAGGGGAAATTCTCTCTTCATTAGTCATTCCGCGCGGCTCGCTTCCGAGCCTCTCTCAAACATCCTCTCGCCGCAAGTGGACTCTACTTGGCGAACTTGGATTCCATCTGTGCTCAATATCCATTATCCGTAATGCAATGTACCTTGGATATAGCCGTTAGATCGATCCACTTCCGTCAAGAGGAATCCGCTTAAGATGAAAATCGCGTCAACATCGTTATTCGCAACGGTTTGTTGCATTCCGACCGCAAATAGTCTTTGCACTGAAACGGAATGGCAGCAGTAGGTTGTTGTCAATTGAGAATTTTTTAATATTGCCAACAGCGCCATCTGTGCATTTCACAGAGATTACTACAGTTTAGATACACTACGATTAAATATAAGAATAATTCAGTGTGCGCAGTAGGTGTGCAAAGTAACGCATTTCAGAATTTGTTTAATGCGAGTAAACGGTTAAAAAACCGTTTACTGATTAGAAAATTGACAATTTAAAAAAATTGTCCAATTGGTAGTATCAGGCGTCAGTACTGCCGTGCTGCAAAATGCCCGGTTTACAAATATTTGCCGGGCCCGAGTAGCGACTACCCGGTTCGTGCAAACGTCCACGACCAATATTTATCTCGAGCGGGAAAGCGATTATGTTCGTAAATAACGCGTGGTCGGTCAGAGTCAACAGATACTTTTTCTGACGCGGGGCCCGCGACAGGGGGCGTGCAAACAGTTGGGCCAGGCACGACTGTTGACGATTAAAGGAATAATTCTTTGTGTACAACAGGTTATTCAAAGGCGGGCGGGAGGACGCGGGGGAGCGGCGGGAAGGAGTTGAGAAAGATAAATGGCATTAATTACAATGAAAACATCGTCAACCACGACGCTCGCGACTTCCTTTTTTGCGCCAGAAAGGAAGGCTGCGCGCCGGTTCTATTTTGAATCCTGTCGAGTGCCAGATGACTCGGTGCGCGGCACCGCCGCCGTTTCTCTTCTCTTTTTCCAGGGCCGACCGGGAAAGGGGACAAGCGGTTCATTTCGAAATGGCATCCAACATTTTTTTCACGTTCGGTATTGCCTCGGTCGCGAGTTTCACGGAGCAACTACGGTCACACTTTCCACACACGTTCATCTTACTCATTTTCACATAGAAGAATATGCCATGGAGAAAAGTCCACGAGGAAAATTCTGCGAGGAGAATTCCGACAATTCGTGAAACAAGCGGAATGTATTTGAAGGAAGAATAGTTTTCTTGTGTCGAGTGGATTCCATTGGCTGCAAGAAACATAACCTTCCTAAGACTACGAATTTCACGCGACTCTTCTTGATTTTAATAAACCATTTGCCGCGAGAGGAGTCACTTCCCGTCAAGTACAACCCTCCCCCCCCCCACTCACCACTTCATTTTAAACGTTAATTACAACTTCGTTAACGGCGCCTCGTGCAAAAACGTCTCCTCGCCCTGGGTTCCTGTGCGCCGTATGCTCGCCCCTGCCCATGTTCCCCCATTCGTTTTCCTCCCCCGCCACCCCCCCTCCTCCCGGCATCTTACAAATCGTCGAATCTCCGTTTCTTTCCCACGTGTCGTCTCGTCCAGGTTCGGCGGGCGGGAGGTGCGTCAACGCAGGCGCGTGTCCTCTTCTCCTTGTCTCGCATCCCAGACCCGGCGCTGGCGAGGGAGGCCTAACGTATACAATCCGAGTCGTTAACACGCGACGCCGGAAACAGCCACATCCATCTTTATTTATCACTTTACGCTCGTCTTAGCATCCCGCTGGATAAAGTGCCGTCGACGCGACCATGTGCGAATTGTTATCCGGAGTGAAGCGGAAGGACGGTTTAGAATCCTCGTATTGTAACTATACCGAGAAATCGCGTACTTGCCTCGAAAGGGATCCGTTTCAGCGAGGAGGATTCCTTTCGATGTAAAAAAAATCGACCTTAATGTGAGTAATTCACTTCTATTTAGTGGAATGCGAGTCGCATAAAATCCGCTTCTTATAAGTGGAATCCGCCTCCTACAAGCGGAATCCGTATCGTACGAGAGGAATTCGCTTCCTGCAAGAGGAACCCACTTCCTGCAAGCGGAATCCGCTTCCTGCAAGAGGAACCCACTTCCTGCAAGCGGAATCCGCTTCCTGCAAGAGGAACCCACTTCCTGCAAGCGGAACCCGCTTCCAGCAAGAGGAACCCACTTCCCGCAAGCGGAATCCTCTTCCTACAAGCAGAATCGACCTCTCTCAATCGGAATCAGTTTCTTTGTCGGGTAATTAATCAGTTTAAACGAAGAAGTCCACTTTGCGCAAGGGAATATCATTTGTCCGGAAATGTCATTCAACAAAGAATGATGAATCAGCTTGAACGAAAACGAATCGTTTTGCACCAATACAACCATTTCTAACAAATTACCTCACACTTTCACTCTTCGTCCCCGTAAGCAGCAGTAACACTCGCGTCTGTTCAATCAATTAAGACGAAATACGCTCGAAAGGCCGGAGACGTATCCGCGAATACTTTCGACGGATTGTGAGATGAGCGACATGATCACCGGACAGAGAACCGGTGGACACAGAGCGTGTGTCGAGCGTAACACATTAGCGAACTGAAGCGGCGACGTAACGCTGGAAGCGAACGGGCACCGAGGGCGAAGAAAAGGCAGTGCGCAAAAGTCGTATAGGGAAATCGCGGTGGACGAGCGAGCGATTCCCATGATCACGGACTGGCTTTTTCACAAAGGAACGCCTCATCGGGCGAGATGTTTTTCCTTCGCGCGCTAAGAATAACAACGCACTCGTCAATGATATCGTCGGGGAGTCTGTGATGTACGCGCCAGGCACATGCCACTGTTTCTCGTCCCGTTTTTTACCCACTTGTCCCGAAGAAGAGAGAAGGTGCGTCGTTACAACTGTGGCCGAAGAAATCATTTCATCAATGTTTGCTGATTATATAAGAAAATTTTCTTATTCCGCGTATACCTTGTATCACGTACTGTGTGTATGTATGTGCAATAAAAAAAGCGAAAGAAATTTCCGAACAGACCCCAATACATCGTAATACGCTTTTATACGTTATCCGCGTTCCTTTATTTATTACATACGCTTTTGTTCGTCGTGTACTTTCGTTCTACTTCTTTGTTATGTAACGTTAGAAAAAAAATCGTCGCTGTGACAAAAGCGTGACGGACGAGGGAACAAACCCGATAGCCTGGGCGAGCGAACAGAACGCGATCAACACTAAATTGAGTTAATGCCCGGTCGCATGTGCAGACTGGTCCTTTGTGCATGGGAGCTTCGGGCGTCGCTCGTATAACTTTATATATAGCACGAAGGGAGGCGCCTCAAACGCGGGAACGAGAATCGACCAGGAACGACCGTTCCGAGGCCCGATCGCGGGCGAACCGACACGGGATAGCACTCGACCATTGCGGAATTTACACAGCCGCTCGGAGAATCGGACCGGTGACTCGTCTTGGTGATAAAACACGAGTGATCAGTGTGACTGTTGACAGAATACTTCCAGATACTAACGACAATGCTGAGTACGAACATCGTGATGTTTGACATGTACATACCGTGATGTCTGATATGGATGTCGCGATGTTTGACATGAATATAGTGGCGTTTTTCAAGAAGATCGTGACGTTTGTCACGGACATTGTGACATCTGACAAGGAGATTGTGATGTTTGACATGTACATATTGCGATGTCCGATATGAATATCGCGACGTTTGACACAAACATCGCGATGTTTGTCGTGTACGTTGTGATGGTTGACGTGAAAGTAGAGATGTCTGACATGGACAGGGCAACGTTTATGCAAACATCGCGATGTTCGGTAAGAATATTCTGATGTTTGGCGCGAACATGGCACAATGTACGACATCACACGGAGGCTGAAAGTGAACGCAATCGAAATTGTTTACCCATAATTGTTACATACCTGTAACTCCTTTTACTCTTTAATTGGTAACCTAAAGTTGTCTGGGGTCACACAGACCCCAGACGTATATTCAACTCTGTGTAATTGCGGAAACGTCGGAGACGTAAAGCCTTCTAACAAATTCAAGAAACGTTCATTCCCGTGACTATTCTACCGGCGTAATTTGATGCCTTCCTCAATGAAGTGATTTGTATTCGGAAAGAAAATTGTCCATGAAAGGGCCCCAGAAAAAACTGCCCCAACAGTAGTTAACAATTTTCACTTAATTATACAAACCATTGTGATACACCGCCTAACGGTCGCGTGTCGCGTACACCACGATGGAAAACTGTAAATCCGATGACGAAAGCGCCGAGGGAAGTTTCTTTTAATTAAAGATGGCGATGGTAACCGGCGTTAACGAATCGCGCATAGGTAAGAATGGCCGTGGGAACGGGAAAGGTTAACAGAAACGTCAACCGTTTCTGCGTGATAAATATAAAGACGACGATAAGAAAATAGCCGGTTGATAAAGCCCGGCGGTTGGAATCTGAGTTTCTCTATTACGCCGCGAGGAAGAGGCTCGCCGGTGCGTCGCCGATCGATGTTAATGAGATGGAAGAATGAATGAGGGAGCAGAAATGCCGGGATACGCGACGGCCAAGGTGGAAAGAAGCTGGCACGACGTAGCCTGCTTGATTGGACGTGCGTGATCATCGTACGACGGTCGTACGAGCTTCTTGTGACTTCAGATTTTGGGGAAAACGTCGGTTAAATCTCAGTTCGATCCGAGTCCTTTGAACTGATCATTTTGCTTGTGCAAACATTTATCTGACAAGTTTCTTATCCAGTGAACAAAACTGGTGAAAGAAAAAAATGTTTGGTCACACGTCAAATACTCGTTCATACCCTTGCACTATTTTGACGTGTGTGACTCGTGGTGAAAATTCTGGGCCAAACTTGAATATCACGAGTCGCACTCGTGGTAGGAAATTTATGTCAAACGCGATCATATTTGCAAAGTAAATTATTTTGCAAAAGTTTTCGGTTCAAATTCGACTACTTCACAAGCAGTCGCGGAACATCATCTTTCAAGTTCAGACTCTATATCTTCGGCTCCATTCTCGACCATTCGGGGGAGCATTTGATTGTTTTCTATACTTTTCTATACTTTTTCAAATACTCATCGATACAACGTAAAATCCTTATTTCTCGTAATTAAAATGAAACGTTGTGTTAAGTGAGAAAAAACGAGAGATTTCTAACTAGAAGCGTGGTCAGTTGTTAAAATCATGTTTGTTCTTGCACGGTGGAGTACAGGGAGGTATTTGCGACAGTGCATGACGGTCGGATGACGGTAATATGACGGTGGCTCGATCAAAGTAATTATTAGCGGTCATTCCACATTTCCGCGCCTGCAACCGCGCACACGAGTCGGCCTAATGAAGATATTTACACGGGCGATCTGTCGCGCATGTGAGGCGGTGTGATTTTCAAGAGGCGCACTTCTTTAAAAGTCCGTTGTAGGCCGGGCTTTATTGCCACTCATCGGCCGCAGCGCTCGATCGGCTCGCTGTACACGCGTGTATGACTGGAAGACTGGCCAGGCCGCGGGCATTGCATGCGTGCCTCGCGCGTTACGCCTCGAGCTCCCTTCGCATGAATCAAGTGCCGCTCGTTTCTCAACGTTCGTTATTGCCTGTAATACCACGCGAGGGAATAGTTACGCGTTACGACTACTTCCGCCGATAATGCCGCTGTTTTTCGACTCGGGGAAAAACGCTTTGGTTGCGTACGAGTCGTTTGTTCCGCGGCGAAACAGCCCGACGTGAATGTGGCAACACCGCGAAGGAATTTCCCCGATTGCAGTAAACTCCCGGTTTCAGGGCGGTCGAATAGCCGGGAGTTTACTGTAACCGCGGATGACACGTTTCAAAGGTCGCGCGTTTCGAATGAATTTCCCCGCCAGACTTGTGCACTGCGGTTCCCAGATCTCACGTACGCGATATCGAGCTATTTCTCGGAACGCGAACTGTTAATTTTGCACCTATGTCTGCGTCGGCGTTGGTCTCGTATCGGAACCAATCTCCTCCGCCCGCTGGCACGCAGTCTCTCATCGTCGTAATGTCTTCATTGGATTCGTTCGGCCGAGGTCAAAGCAATCGCCGGACAAGCGTGGATTGTTCAGAGGAAAGTCGGGGCCAAAAAGTCCCGGAAAAAGCGTACGTCGCTACCGAAATGTGCGTTCGGCAATGTGGTCTCTCAATTTCCAGAAATTTCGAAGGTCAACGAGACGAGAAGCTGAACCCGAAGGAAAAGCTAAGGGACTCGCCTAAAACGTTCCGACCGATATGCAAATACGAGGCTGCCTTTGTTCTGGTTTAAAACACAACGAACCGCAGGGTAATCTATGGGGGTCCATCTAACCAATCCACCATGAGCTATGGGCGCACCTTCCAGTACGAGGGCAGAAATATCGGCGCTGATTAGCCAATGGCTTCCGCGTATCGTGTGACGAAGCGTGAGAAGGAGATAAATCGGTCGTTCGGTGTAGGCTGATAGCTTTCATCGTGAGCGCGTCGAGGGTCGAGTTCTGCGAGGAGGAACACAAGGCGACGGAGACGCGGAAAGCGGAGAGCACGGCAGAACCCGCACAAGGCACAGGATTTATGAACGGCCGAAACAGACTGCCGAGCCAGCGAGTTCCCCTTGTCCTCCTCTTATTGTACTTTGTTTCTCGACCTCTGGGACCAGTACCTGCCTGCAGCTGGGCTCAGCTGCGCCACGCTATATTTTGCTACGTTATCCTCTCGAATACCCGACAGGATAACTCCGGATCTTCTTCTCCTTTTTCTTTTCTTTCGCGTTAATACTAAAGAACGCGGATTCGCACTCACGCGGCTAAAAGACGAACGTTTCCATCCCTGCCAAACATTTCTGCGAGGATTTATACGCGACGAACCTATGACTCTCGCCAAAGGATTTCCGCTAAACAGAAAAAACGTATCTTCGCCAATAACGCCAGTCCTGGTTCTTGTCAATGTTCTGTGTCGACTTGCCGTGTGTTTAGGTGGATCTAACGAACATAACTGCTACCTTTAATGTTATTAATTCAATGGTCTCAATGGATTCACATTTTGACAACAATAGTCGGATTAGGTAGTGGTTCGTATGAGGTTACGCTGTGTAACAAAGGACGGATCGTGGAATCGCTTAGGATCCTGTAAGAATAAGGATAATCCTAAGAAGCTGCTGAAAATTATCTCAGGAATTTGGTGTAATTGCTTCAGGGAAAGAAGTCGAGGGATTGAAGATGACTGTGAAATGCTGAGATTTATCGAATAAAGATCTTGTCACAGTTCTTGATACACCGTGCGTGTATTTTTTACGAAAGCTCGACAAGTTTTCATTTTTTACGACCTATTTTAGTTGCCATTTCTATAAACGCAATGACTTGAGAAACTTTTCAGGCATGTCGGCAAAGGTACGATAATTGATATACCGGATGAGTATTGTAAGATTCTCCTGAAAGAGTCTCACAGCGAATTACCTACCACCGACTTATTTTGCAAGAGTGATTCGAGTATTTTGTCAAGGTTCATATCGGCAAAAACATACAACCAGCAATTTAGATCCTTTTTATTCGATAAATTGAAACGAGGCCCCCCTTCAATTGATTGAGAAATGAAGTTTGACATAGGTATGAGTTGGGGATAAAAATCTAGTGATCATAAGAACTAAGAATTTCTTATTTATGTAAGCAAGACGGATGCAAGAAAAGATATTTTTGTTGTGCGATCTAAATAAGTATGTAAAGAGAACACTATTGGGAACATCCCATGAAAAAGCCTACGGGGCAAAAAGGGGGAAGGTTGAAAGCGGGACGCCCACACTGCGTCCAGGCTGCGATTACTTTTTTTCTCTTGCATCATTTTCTATAACCTCCGCTGAACTCCGCCACCTGCCCGACTGCTATGCCTCCGACATCATCGAATTTGCCTCACCCGAAGACACTCGATTAAGTTATTACGCCGGTGAGATAAAATCGAGAAGCGATTCCCTCGGCCCCGAAACGAGTAGGCTGGACGAGTATCATACGATGCAATTTTGCAAATTTACGAATTAATTACGATCTCCGCAATTTTAGCATTGCTAATTTCATCACCTAAGCGTTATTATTTATACCCGAAACATGCAAATTGCAAACGTGGTTAATTACGGCTGGAGTGACAACACCGAGAGATCGATTTTCATTTTCGACAGGATCGATATGTCTGCGATTTACGGCCGCGATTCCACCCAACGTTTAGCAAATAAAATATGTCTACGGCGTAAGGATACCAATCAGTGAGCGTTTTCGAGACAGGTGCAGCGGGGTAGAACTTAGCCGAACCCGTTTCCATCTGCACGTTTCCACGTAGTTTCGGGCGCAATCGCATCAGCGATTCACCACCTGCCGCACTTATTAGAACAGCAGTGGCATACTCGATGGAACGTTCTCTAACCGAAAGAAACGCAATAGTTGAAATGTGCTGGCATTAGTTGGCGTCAATGAGCGTAGGCACGAGCCAGATTTAATGTATGTAATCTGCTACGTGTTTGTCAGATCTTATCGTAATCCGTGTTAAAGAGTCACCCAGAGACCTGGCGTTTCGGATGAGTTTTTTTCCCTCATTGGTTTACGATAGGATGACAAAATTTTGGAATGACATAACACGCGAAACTTCCCACCTAATACCCTAACTTTTTCCCGCCTAATGAAGACCCAAGTTAGGATGGATCCCAGCTCGGCGGATGGCGATGTTGAAGACTATATTCGGAGGAGCGAGTATCCTCGCATCTTAATCATTACATTCAATTAGCCGCGCATTTGAAGCAGATGGAAGAATGGGAGATAGAAGATAAAGGAATCAGAAGTCGATGTGGAAGGGGCGGAGGCTGAGGAGAGGATAGGAATGCCGTGCGTGGGTCTTACCTTTTAGGCATCGTGGAACCAGGATCGTGTCTCTATCATGTATCATAAATAATTCTTGAATACGGCGCCTGGGGCGTAGAGCTCTGTAGTGTTTTCGTATGAGTATGCCGTTAAGGCTAACCATCCGCTGTTCCTACAAGACCGTTTGAACGTGTTACACCGCGAAACGTAAATTTGAGATACGAGCTGAGGCTCTGAGCCATTTCGAGTGTTACGGATCGTCGCCATCTACGACAAAATTATAAAATGTTCGAGGGCAACGTTCACCAACGTTACTCGTCGTTCCTGAGAGATGCACACGTGAGAAGGTTCAGTTGCATCCCTTGCAGGTCTTCGGAGAAAGTTCCTGAGTGACTTTGGCTTTTGGTCCTGCATGGGGTCCTGCAGTGTTGCCAAATCACTGACAACGTTCAAGCTGACCGCTTCTAATGA
Source organism: Nixonia krombeini (assembly GCA_022817245.1). Taxonomy (NCBI): domain Eukaryota; kingdom Metazoa; phylum Arthropoda; class Insecta; order Hymenoptera; family Scelionidae; genus Nixonia; species Nixonia krombeini. The sequence goes on from JABFPT010003666.1 coordinate 11,001, forward strand.
CCCAGCAACAATCCTGGGTACTTTTACATTCCCATGATGCCCCTAAGCTGGCCAGTACGTGTAATCCCATCGAGATGATTGATTCGATTTGGGATTTCGTCAGTTCATGGCTCAACCGGTGAGGAGGGAGAAGATCGATTGAGCAATAGATCCGATTGTTATCGCGTTCCGTTTAAATTGCAACAGGGCTATTACGTTTGATACCCCACGTGATCGAGGATTGCTAATTACTGGTAACTTCTTTCCTGGATAGTAATCTGCGTAATTGATACGAAGAGGATGGCGGAGGCAGGAGAAAGGAGTGGCGGCGAGAAGTGAATAAACAAAAGGGAAGAGAAGGAGCAGCGGCATGTTGGGTTTTACGTGTGCAGAGCTTCGTACGGGAGAGACTAAGTCAGTTATGAGCGAAGGTCTTTATTCGATCGCGAAAGCGAATCACGTCTTCCATGGGGAAAGACATCGTCGTCTCGTAACAAATATGTAACTCCCTCGAACCTCTTCCATACCTGCGCCTGAACACGCGAATGCCTACCTGAGAATGGCTACTAATACGAACACGCGTCCGGTTCCAACTCGGCCAACGGGTCCGAGACACTAACGCGTGCGCGGTCCCCTACACGTACACTCTACCCACACACCACCCAGGGTGACTCTTGCTGGTAGCGAAATCTGGGAACGCATCGGAAGCGCGCTCAAGAAATCTACGCTAAATCGATTGGATTTAGACGCGTAAAGTGACTCGTTACCTTCGTTCGGGTGATGCCAATAAGTACCTGGACAAGACGGTTCGTCTTCCCTTTAAAAGTGATTTCTTTTATGAGTAAGTGACACGGTGATAAGTGTTTAATAATCTTGGCAATTCTGTCATTTCGTGTAGAGCATAATTGTTGTTATTATTGTTAAAATACAGTATTTTACTCTTGAATTGAAAAATAGTTCTGAATATTGAAATTTAAATTTAACGTCAAATTTATGTTGTAGCTTCATGTTTATTTAAATTGAGGGAAATGAAAATGTCATTTTTTATAATCTTTTTTGTAATACATTTCCAATAGTTACAACTGCAATCTATATAAAATAGTATGAAATATTTTCTCAATTCCTGCACTACTTCACATTTTTCATTCATTTCTATTCAATACTTTTTTTTGTAACAGGAACAAAAATTACTGCAAATATTAACTAGAAAATTACATTGCGTTATGAGTAAGAAAGTTTTAATAACACGAATTTTTTTACATGAATTAAGACTGAACGAATAATGTAATTAAAAACAAAGTAAAAACAAGTGAGTGAAAAATGTGAAAGAATTCTCCAAAATTAATATATTTTCTGACGAAACTTTGTCACCTCGTACTAATTAAATAATTTAACAAGAATCAAATTAGGTGTATTACACTTTTGTCATTGTTCTTTACAAGTAGAAGCAAATTTAATATATTACCATTAGAAGATTATCTTTCCACAGTACGACTTTTATATATGACTGTTATTGAACGTTGTTAGATTTATACCGATATATTTGTTTATAGCGATATATCTATTCGTCCTCCCACAAAATCCGAGTGATTCGTAACTCGAAGCCCGGTCAAAGCTGTCGCTAGTCCGGGCGAAGAACTGGTCGGGCTAACAAAGAGATGTCTGCTCTTGGTCGAGTAGGTTCCGTGTCGAGTCTGCGTGAGCGCGTCGCGTCGCCCTCGTGACCGTGTTCGCGTTCCTTTGGCTCAGTTTTGTTCGCGCACAAGATACCGAGCAAACGTTGCTCGCAGGATCTCCTTCTTTTTCTCCAACCGCGAACGAAACAATACACGGACGGCGGACTTTTGGCGCCGAGGACCGAGAATGTCCACCGAATAATAACACCATTGTGTGGCGACATCGCGAGACGCTTCGCCCCGCGATTGAGACGACAGCGGTGGGTACCGCCGGGTCGTTCTTTCCTTCCCCAGAGCTCAAAAAAAAAAGGGGGGAGATCGTTATGCAAGAACGATAAAACTGTAATGGACGAATGATTGAAATTGTCTGCCCGCGCTGAAACGCGATTATTCTCGATGAATCAGCCAACTCGTAAAAAGCGACTTGGGGCAATCAGCGCGGCGCAGCTGCGCCAGCATCAAATTGGCACACGCCGCATTGCCATTCGTTTCTCTTGTTTTGCCGGCCGAGGTAAAACAAATAATTATATTGTCAGGCGATAAAAACCGTGGTAAGTCAGGACCGCTTTGCCACAGGTCAGCGGGTCCATTCGACACCACCCCGGACCCACTGCTCCCCAGCCATCGATGGGTGAAAGGAATGCGCTGATGAATGGAACACTTCGGTCCTCCGCAACTCTCCGGTGTTGCTGCCACAAAACCCTTTGACCCTTTTGTTTTACCAACGCCGATTCTTCCGGTTCACTGCCATCCCATCCACCAGCAAGACCCACGAGGCCCCATCCACCGGCTTTAGCCACACGACCCCATTCACCGGGTAATTGTCTTCGCGACTCTCCAGCCCGTGCCAGTAATCGCTTGTTCACACATCGATGACTCCCTTTGACTCTCGCAAATGCACTCTTTTGCGGCCGAGTACGGGACAGATCGCTGCCAGGGGTGTGCTATGAAATCAATCCTTTCGTTACGACGCGCCGGATCGCCCCTTCGCGCTCGCCCATCCGGTAACGGCCAACCCATCAACAACCGCCCATAACCCCCGCCCCGGCCTTCCCTTTGCATATGCCTCTCTTCAGTCCCACCTGCCCCCGCC
>JABFPT010003678.1:0-13711 GCA_022817245.1 Nixonia krombeini
CACCTCGCTCATTAGTGTCCGTGCTCCACATTACCGCTCCACCGTGCATTAGTATCCACACCAACGATGAGTTTCAGACCCATTCGCCTGGAATGCACTCCACCACTTCTCTAAGAGCCAAAGTCGGCACCTCCTCATCATCGTGTGGAAAGTATGCGGAACAAACCACGAAGTTCCTCTCCTCTCCCCGGGCTTTCAAAGGTCCCACCTTGACCATCGTTACATCTGCCGAACTTAACCCTATTATTAGAGTTGCCGTTAGGCCCCCCGTCACCACATACGTTCTTGGCTTGGTCTCGTGCTGGGGTATATATAGGTCCCCAGCATATCCTAGCTCTTTAACTGAGGCTCGGTACAACCATGGCTCTTGTAATATACTGTTGCATGCATAACTTTTCTTACTTATTTATAACTACATATTTATATCGCGATGTATTAAGTTCGACGAAAAAGCAAGCACACACACGCAGCATACAAACACGTGGGGGAACGGCGGTCAGAACCGGAACCTGCGGCGCTTATTTTCCTTCCACTCGTGGTCCACCGAGTTCTACCTGGACCTGCGCGGCTCATGGTCCGCTGGGCCTTCTTCGAAGCCCTTGTCTTCGAAATCACTGTAAAATAAAGTACGACATTAGGAATGAAATGGTTAGACAATAAATAAAAAAACATTGAAATACTTACTGCACTTGAACCAGATACGGCACATACAACCAATGCCATGCTGATAGTCCTCTAATATAGATTTCTCGGCTGATAAATCTGAAACAAAATAAGATGAAGGATTTAGTAATTGAACAGTTTGCAGAAAAAGGGGGGAGATAGAAAGAAGAAGAGAAGAAAGTAATAATTATATAAGTATAGTAATAGTAACTCAGAAACGTTTTATTTCCGTCATGTAGTTTTTTCAGGAGATTTAATCAACATTCATTTATTTTCAGATTCCGGGTCTTCTTCTTGAACCTATGCTTTTTACGTCCGCTGTTTATTTATTAGCAGGATTACGTGATTCGGTGGAAGCATTTGTATTTACTTTAGTAATTATTATACTCACAATCAACGTATCAACAGCATGTGGTAAAGTTGAATTATTTCATTTATAACTTTATTAGGACATTTTATTTTGTTATCCAGTACCGCTATTCATTTCGTTATTTTCGCTACCAGCATTGTATATCTCATTTCTTTTTAATATCCGATACTGTAGGCGATTTTGTTTCATCCAGATAAAAATATTAACTTTAGATCCATAAATTGATTGAAAAGAATAAAAGTACGCATATAAATTAACATTTGTAATACCGCGGGAGCGATGAACTCTCAAAGTACCAGCGGTCCAAATCTCGATCTGAACATTAATTCGGAAGATGGAGGAAGTATTAGAAATTATTGGCTTGGCAACTAAGTAATTACGGACTTTGTCGATGTGTATACTTTAGCACATTCCTTTATTTTGTCACCTCGTTCACAGCACCTAACCGATATTTCCTAGTTGCCCTTTGGACTTCCACTTTTCATTAATAAAGACAGTATATCAATCAATATATATCATTTTTATCCCACTTTAAAAACCCAAGAATAAAACTAGCATTTCAGACATATTTTATTGTACTATTTCCGGAAAGGTTAGAAGCATCGCAAGTATATAAGCAGATTGAAAATTGGTTTGCCAAATTTCGTTCTGATGATTTTTCACTCCAAAATGCACAACGATCTAGCCATCTAGTAAAAGTTGGGGAGAGCCATATCAAGGCCACTATGGATTCAGATCGTCATAGCACAACACGTAAGATTGTAGAAAAGTTCAATGTATAGCATACATGCATTCAAAAAATAATAAATCCCAAAGAAAGCCATTTCATATGTAAAGGTGTTGCAACTACATAGGATTTCCAAAATTGGTAGGACTACTCTGACACAACAAACAAAGCGACTATTTTCTCTTGCAGCCCATTTCTAAGATGCGTTCGAAATATTCTTGTAAACAAAATTCAGTCTAATCTCCGGAACACCGGTTTCCACGAAATGCAGTCAGCATTCTTCTTCGAGATCGTACTAGCATATATATTTACTTGATTCCCTCTCCGAAACGAGTGTATAAAATCCATTAAAGTCGACAGCGAGTGTCTATTAATCATGCAAAATCCTATAGAATTGCATCATAGCGAAGTACCCGTGCATTTGTAGGTCACAGACATCTCTGTGTAATAATCGCGTATTTATTAAATTATAAGTACTTTTATATTAGGCCATTAAGTTTGAAATGTCCGATCACTTAAAGCTTGAAGTTTGATGCCGAATGTACTCAACACTTCACTTCGACCGTTTTTTGTGTCCTTTGCGTTGATAAGGGGTACGTCATTTCGCTTTCAAACGCATCCTTGTTTTTAATACACTATTGCATTGTCGTCTGGAGGTTAAATACTGTAAGTCATGGACAATTCAAAAATTCGCGCAATTTTCGAATATGAATTTCATCGTGGAAATAATGTAGCGCAGACAAGTCAAATGTTAACGAACTGTATGGCAAGGATGCGGTTACCGAACGTATAGAAAGTAGATGTTTTGAAAAATTCCGATCTAGGTACTTTGATCTTCAAAATGAACGACACGAACGACCTGAAAGCAAGGTGGATGACAATTAACTGATTACAGCTGTAGTGAACGCGAGTCCATCTGAAACCATCTGAGTAAATTAGCATCAAGGTTTGGAGTACCTATTTCGGCAATATTACGCCATTTCAAAGTGATTGGAAAAGTCAAGAAGCTGAATAGGTTGGTTTCATAAGTTAGGTTAGGTAAGCCAGAGACAGCAAAGAATCTGTTTCGATACATGCTATTCTTTAGTGTCACAACTAAACAGCGATTCATTTTTGCATCGAATAGTTACGTGCGATGAAAACTGGACACTTTTCGATAATCGCAAGCATTCGGCGCAATAGTTAGACAAAGATGAAGGGTCGAAACATACCTCAAAACCGAGTATGCACCAAAACAAACTAATAGTTTCTGTTTGGTGGACTAGCGCGTTATCCACTATAGTTTTATAAGACTTGGGCAATCGATAACGGCGAACGTCTACTGCAGTTAAAAAAGATGATGAGGCAGCTGCTTCAATCCTTCTGTAGGACAACGCTCGCCCACACATTGTAAGATCTACTTTACTGAAACTACAGGATCTGGACCTAGAAACACTTTGTCACCCACTGTATTCGCCAAATCTCGCGCCAACTGATTACCATTTCAATTGTTACTTACATATCTTAACAAGAAATAATTTATTCATTTTATCAATAACAAGAGCATAGCTTTCGTTTTATTACTATTTGGTCATTTGAGCAATACATTTTTCAAGCAATAAAAGTCATAATCATATTTTTGGTTATTATTATGATGAATCAGCAACAAATTGTATTCTCCTCATCATAGTTCTCGTGCTCCTCGCCCTGCTATAGAATCCTCAGCGTTAGCGCGTAGTTTAGAGCGTAAGTTATCGTTTGTTCCCGATGCATTGCATGAACATAATATTTCTCGTTTTCAATAGGTAAATTTGAGAAAGATGGTTTTTCGTGAACTTCTTATAAATTTATTATTTTGCGCCCTATTACTGCTTGTAAGTAAATCGTTTTGTCGTGCCCCCGAGTATAGATACGAGAGGCATTTTTAGCAATATTAAGAAGGTGATTATGTAGTTGATTGACAGTCAGCTCTCCTTCGAACGATTCAATGTATGATGATTTCTCGTTAATCAGTTATTTGTGTTCTTCACATTGTCAGGCAGCTCGTGAAAGTTGTAGGGCGGAAGAACCATCTAATGCGCAGTATGTCGACGAGAATTCATAGCAACCACAGCTACCGCTTTGAGCAAAAACTGATCGCAGACATTACTGTATCATTGGATGTCTCTCACGAAATCCATTTCGAGATATTTTTTCTGAATTTTACTTTTGGCTACCTTAGATTCGGGGCAATTACTTATCATCGGTGCTGGTCCGTCAATATGCGTTCTCATCCACGGTTGATTGTAATATTCAAAACAAGGCTCTGTAGCGGGATTACGTTCAAATGACGGCGTCGCTATGACTGATTGGAACAGGAAAGAAGGAATTAATTTAACTATGTTTGTCGCGGAAAGAAGTGAGGGTAAACGTTGTATGACGTCATATATCTATATTTAACCCCCTATAACAAGTAGCATCATTCCCTTCTTTTTATTCTGCGGAACGCGCGGAAGAGGAGCGCATGCTTCACAGAAGGCCGGCGTGGTACGGAAATTTTACATTAAATATCTAATTCGCGAATGGAACTGCTCAACTGAGGGTCACACGTTAAATCAAACGCAATCAATGCTTGAAACTAACGTCTGCGCTACGAGTCTTATAAGGTATTTTCGATGTGGAGACATAAAGGGCCGCGACTCGGACATAAGGTACTTTGCTGCTGTCGCAACTTGGCGCCGGTGGGCCTGATCACCCCGGTAGCAGCGTACAGTGGCAGCAAGACAGCTATTCGAGTTCCCAAATTTGAACGGCACATCTCGTTAAAGGCGCCTTCCACGCTAAGGCCTGATAAGTGGAAAACAGGTCAAATTCGGCAGTTTTCTGCCCCGACGAGGCATAAAAAGGCCACCATAGGAGGGCTCCTCCTGTTTCTTCCGTGCGACTTTCAGGGCAAGAACAGCGACCAGGTCCATCGCCAAGGGTGACCCAGGAGCTGGTCTGCGATCGAGGATAACCGAGCGAGCTGCCTTTCTGGTTTACTAAGATTATCGGTATCGTGAATAGCAAATTTTTGTCAGGCAAATCGTTGCCGTATCGAGTATTCTTTTGTAAATTGCATATCTTTTCCGTTCACGCCAGTCGTCCGTCGAGCCGATATGTCGCAGATTTCGACTTCAGCCTTTTCTTGTTGAAACGACGATGTATTTAAACGTCTCGCCATATAAACGCCGTTGAATTAGTAACAAATGAATTTTATTTTATGTTGTTGAATTTTATTTTATTTTGTTTATCACATGACTTCCTCTTGCGGCGGGGATATTATTGCGGAAACCTTGTTTTTATTTTGTCTGTTAGTTCTGAACGACGTGATTTTATTTTTGTACATATTTCTTTTTTCTCTGCGCTTATTTATTTCGACTCAGGAATTCGAAATTGACCGCCTTTGCCACCTGTATATAATTTTTCGTTATTTTAATAAAGTTCGTAACGATCGAATCCGACAAGCCGTTTCGTTCATTCACAAGCCCGCTTCCTGTTCATCCGATCTTTCCTCTTCCCCTGAATAGCCGGAACCGATCTTTCCATCTGTTCGGATTTACTTCCGATTAACCGCCGGAACAAGGATCGAAGTTTGCAGTGTCTCACCGCTTTATAATTGTTTCGATAATTACCATGGGCACTCACCTACCTTTCACTTCGAAACGTAAGAAAAATTGAAAAGCATGTAAGGATAGGCAATGATGAAATACCAAAATAAAAATAGAAAGTATCTTCCTTGAATAACACAGGTCCAAGCGCATAATATTACAATACACAAAAGGGCCTTTCAATATATAAAATACATTACAATACATAATTCATTACAATGTACAAAAACATCCCTGACGCATTAGAATTCGCGTATGATCTAATTCATCTGATTAAAAGAGTGCCGTGCGCAGTTCTTTGTAATTTAGCCGGCAAGAGCTGCTTTGTGTCAGGGCTGTTCGTCGAAAACTATGACTTTATCCCTACTCCCATTAGAGTAGTGCGTTTAATGGAATCAATTGATTTGCATACGATACGGCGTTATAATATTAATTTTCGTTACATACAAAAACGCGAATCAATTTACTTAGAAACTTTATATTAGTACAAAGCATTTAAACAAACCAATATATATTACAGCGTCGTTGGCCGGAAGTGTGCGCCGGCGCTTATAAAAAGAAGCCCGCATCTTTTTGAAATTCAATATAAGTTGTGCATCAGTTAATTTTCCATTCGTAATCGCAGGGTAACTAACAAACTGCGATTTGCGATATCGGCGAGATACTGCGAACTTCGGTCCACGTTCCGGCGGTGGATCCAAAGTGTATCCGAACAGATGGGAAGTGCGGTTCCGGCTATTCAGGGGAAAGAGGAAAGTTCGAATGAACGGGTAACGGTACTTTTTATAAACTACACGGTTTGTCGGAATTGACTGTTACAAAGTTTATTAAAATGATGAAAAATTATATACAAATGTCAAAGCGATCGAGTTCGAATTCTCACGAGGAAATAAACGCACTTAAAATAGACAGAAATATGTACATAAAAATTGCGTTGCTCCAAATTATTAAACAAAATACAAAGAAAAGAAAAAGCTGCCCCAATAATCTCCCGGCCGAAAGGGGAAATCGTGCGATAAACTGAATAAAAATAAAATAACAGAATAAACCAGAATAAAGTAAAATTCATTTGCATGGAATTACAACAGCGGTTATGCTATGTGCTGTTTGAATTTCTCGCCGTTGAAATAAGAAAAAGCAGAAATTTAAACCTAATTTCAATAATTTGAAATTTATCGGGCGATAAATCGGCCCGATGTACAACTGGCGTGAACGGAAAAATATGCAATCGATAAAAGAGTAAACGCGATACGGCAACGATTTGCCCGACAAAAATCTACTACTCACGGTACCGACAATTTTCATGTCCTCGAAAGGCAGTACGCTCTGTTATCCTCGACCGTAGATGAACTCCTGAGTCACCCTTGGCGATGGACTTAGTCGCTGTCCTTGCCCTTTTAGTCGCATAGAGAAAAGGAGAAGAAGCCCTCCTGTGGTGTCGTTTTTATACCCTCTGAAGACGGCGTTCTATCCGAATGCTCTCTTTCGTCTTATTGATTTATTATACACTGTACAATGTATGTATAAGGAAAATGCATACCAAATATTTATATATAGTTATTGTATTGAGAATCATTATATACAATTTAAAAAATCCTTAAAGTCGGTTATATAAGATTTCTTCTTTTACAGGATCTTTCTTCTCTACTGCTTTTGATAATATATCACTTGCAATGGTGTATCTTGTTGCATTTGATTACATTCTAATGATTACAATGGGTTCCTTTGCTAAGCTTAGGTAAGGATTGTGTTTCTTTATCTTATTTACTGTCTTTCTACATAGTTTATCTTAAAATATTCTTACGTATTGTATACAATATTAAAGTCATTCCCGAATGTCTCATTAGGTATACAAATAAGTTTCTGCCATTTTTAATAAAAAATAGGACACTTACTGTGAAATAACAGAATCTAATGTTTTATGTGAAGCAGTGTCCATCGATTGCCTAATGGCAATTATATATGGCAATTATATAATACCTTTTCCCATCTTTCTGGCTTCCGCTTCAATAATGCTTTCAGTTCCCGATGTCAAATTGTCGTTCTTAATCTTTTGATACTACTCACGACAATGTCTCTCACTTAAGGCAGTTTCATCAAATGCTTCATCAAACAATCGATCCATCTCATCTGTGTATTGTTTAAAAATTATGAAGTATATCAAAAGTTTCCGCAAATGACGCTTATTCGGCTGAAAACTTGACATTTTCACATACAAAAGCATATATTATACTGATAGAAAATCACTAATATTTTAAGGTTATGTAAAAATTAAAAGTTGCAAATCATGATACATTGGTTTAACAGACGTAACTTATTTTCAAATATCTATACAGTTTACAATGATCTTAGCTTAAAATAATTACTATTACATGGGAAAGAGACCTGTGTTGTTTTTCTGTTGCTCCAAAGGACATGTTTGGTTGTTCTTTGTTCGATTGAGACAATCCTAGTATTGATCGAAAGCTAGTATTTCCATTTTTGGTATCATAGGGGACTTTAAGTTATTACATAAGATTAAACTTGTAGAAATAGAGGCTGTTACAAGGGTAACTTTGCGTCTTCTCCTCACGAGCCTTTCAACATGATAAAAACGAAAATCAGAATATACGATTGTTGATAAAAAATAATGTAATTCATTTCTAATAGTGGTAAATGTTTTATTCAATTATGACAAATGTTTTAATTTTGTATCTAAGTAATATAATAATGTTTAGTAGCTTGGTTTTAAAAATCAAATGATTCACGCGCTTCAAAAATCATGCGTTTATGTATTCTGGTTTTAAATGCGAGTGGTGGAAATATCAATATCAAGGCAATTTTACTGAAAATATATATATATATTCGTAATTGAATGTGGAAGTAAAACAATATAAATAAACTTCAATAAATTTTACTTATTATTCAACTTATAATATTTCTTTTTCGTATGATAAGCAGTATAAAAATCATCTACGTGTAATGACAAAAACCAGAACAGCTTTTACAAATATATCTAGTTTCGCTTCGTTTTCCCTTTGAAGAGCATACTATACACGCTCCAGTTGGATTTGCTTTTCAGGCGGTGACTATTTTTTCTAAGACGTGATCTTTTAGTTGTCCGGAAAGCCTGAAGGGTGTATCATTATAAGGAGATGTTTTACAAATTTGAGGACCGTCAGATGCAATGCTGCATTCTTTGGAATCCACAGTTATCCATTCTCTGGCTACGTCCAGGAGAAATTTTTTGTATCTTGCTTTGGCTAATTGCACCCGCTAGAGAGAGTCATATTATTATTATTATTATTTTCTGGCAGATAGGTACAGTACATTTTATATGCATTGAACAAGATACAGTTTATCAAAAAAAATGCTAATTTTTTATACCACTTTACAGATTTTCGTAAAATACTTCACAGTTTTCTCCCATTCTGCGCAACATTATTCCCGTTGAAGTTATTAATATGATGAAACGTGCTAGTTTCCTGTTGTATCATATTCATCACTGCGTCTTACGTGACGGCATCTCGTAGCTGCATTGGATCGTGCGAGGTCGCGTAACCTCTCATTTTTTGCGCTGTTCTACCCATCAGGAGTGATGTCGAAACCGCAATCGGTTGGACCACGACTACTCTTTGCAACGTGCCAAATATTTCGTGATAATGCATATCCGAACAGATTGATGCTCATGATAATAATGAAGCTTGTTCGTATTGACATTAATCAAATAAATAATGCCGGCTTGAGAAGCTATAATCAAGCATAGACGGTCGGCGCGTTCGTTGGAATCATCGCAATATGCGCAATCCATTAATCTATCGTCCAAGATATCGTACAAGATGTTTCGAAATACGAGTGTAAGCCTGTCGAATATAAAAAGAATCAACGTTCTTGTGTTTTCCCATGCAAAAGAACATTTTAATATACTAAGACTTTCACAAACAAAACCGTCGAATATTATTATAGAGTTCGGACAAACTTCGTAGGAAGAAATTACTTGTTGATTATCGCGAAACGGACAGTATCCAATACCGCCGACACTTCCGAGTAGTCTTTCGAGAAATGTATACTTTGTATACATTGTGGTGTCATAAAAGCTAGCAGAGCGTTAGTGTTTCCGCAGTTTAAAAGTTCACAATATATAGCGCCTACGCTTTTTGGACGCAGTTTACCATGCCGGTACTTTTCTCTTTTCACATCTTTGCTTTATAAGAGCGTATGATGTATTAATGTATGATGATTTCTTGTTAATCAGTTATTTGTGTTCTTGACTTTGTCAGGTAGCTCGTGAAAGTTGTAGGGCGGAAGAACCATCCAATGCGCAGTATCTCGACGAGAATTTATAGCAACCACAGTTACTGCCTTGGGCAAAAACTGATGACAGGCATTACTGTATCCTTGGATGGATGTCTCTCACGAAATCCATTTCGAGATATTTTTTCTTAGTTCTCCTTTCGGCTGTCTTAGATTCGAGGCAATTACTTATCATCGGTGATTTTGTTGAAGTTAAATGTGTATTCTTATACAGGACAAGATTAATAATAATCTTCAATTGATTAAGCCACCGAGAATTTATTAATTGTTCCTTGCATTTCCTTGGCCCGCCGTTCCTTACGCAAAATAGGGCAATATCTTTTTCCGGGCATTCATTCGGAAATGAGTTAGTGTCCTTGTCACGACGACGGACTCAGGGCACCGAGCTCTGCGGCTGAGACGTGACAGACAGATAATTAACACGTTCCGTGACACGTGTACCATTTGTGATACACGTCAAACTTGATCTGCAGGCCACGTGTACCGTAAATGGTACACACAAACATATTCATTTAATCCGCTAAAAACATATGTTTTATGATAAATTTATTTCTATTAAATATATTTCCACTAAAAGAATGAGGCATTAAACAAAATGCAATATAGAACAAAGTACATAAATTTGTGTATTTGTTATATGTACAATAATTATGAATTACAAGTAATGGTTGATTTTTTTAAAGCAGGGGATGCATAGAAATGGCTTATTCGGGCAATCGCTGCAAAACGTCACAACTCTTTTAGTTCTTTGCCTTGCTACTTTAGTACCATACTGTTTTACATATTGTTTATAGCAGGAAGTGCAACGTTTTCTAACATTTACCGCTTTGCCCTCTTGTTTTTTAATTTCGTGTCGTTTTCTAGATGTTGTCGCAATCTCAGGCGATAAATTGTTGTTGTTATCCTCACAGTGACATAAATAATTAACTAATCGTTTTCTAAATTCTACTATTGATACAGAACTATGTTGCTGAGTATTGAACAATATCCACGCATTAATAACTGATGTGTTTAGAAAAAGCTCAAACGCTACTTTTTTATACCACTTGATAGTTTTGCGTAAGGGATTGCTATACGCTGCCATTTGGTCGGAAACATCAACAGAACTCTTGACTTTATTGTAATCAATCACCAGTTTCGGTTTAACGACATCATACTCTTTTTTATTAACAACAGCCGTCTCTACAGTATGTTTCGTTGACACTAGTAAAACATCTCGCTTGTCCTTCCACTTTCTCAATGTTATTCCATCTTTCCGTTCTTTTGCATATATTTCGTCTCGTCGTAATTTTTTTTGTACCACTTCTTTGGGAATTCTCTTGCGATTTGAACGAATCGTTCCTATTAGATGGGTGTTTCTAGCAATAATTTCTTCAGCCAAATCTATGCTAGAATACCAATTATCAACGCACACGGTATGCCCCTTATCAAATATGTTTTGACAAAGTGACATTACAATCGCCTTGGGTGTTGTTCTCTCTTTGCCAGATTGTTGACCGCAGTAAATTTGAAAGTTGTACGCATATCCTGGCTTGAAGCATAATTTAAATAATTTCACACCATATCTGTGTTTTATTTGTTTCATGTATTGTTTAAAAACGATACGGCCGCGAAATGGTATTATGGATTCATCAATACATATCATTTCCGGTGGATCATAGTATTTTGCAAAATTTTCTTTTAATTTGTCGATAATTGGTCTCATTTTATACAGGCGGTCTATACAAAAATTCCGGTACAATACTTACACACTATTCGACCAACAATGGGCGTTTTATCGTGTAACAATTTTAATGTTTAAAACCCTTGTTCAAGAGGTAGGATAAGTAAAAGACAGGATTGAGAACTGACGACCAGATTAGTAAACTTTTTCGATTAATGATCTCCCAAAAACTTCGCAAAATCGCCAGCGACAGACCATATGAATCCAAACATAAAAATGATAAAGATAAATATAAGTAAATGAAACTAAAGATTTAAAGATTAAAAAATGCCCTCGATTCAAGACGTTCTCCTAATCTACATTACGTGCAATTGGCGCGAAGTTATATAAATCGGTGATTAAAGCTACAAGAGTGTATCACATCATATCATAATCCAAGCTAACCGCTTGAATGACAACGTAATGTTTTCATATACAAATAAGTGTTGAATCTATTTCTAATGTGTTCTTAATTAGTTTCATATCCACGTTTATGAGAAAGAAGGGCAGAATGAATGATAATATTATTAAAATTTCTCCATATCAGATTCAAAAGTAGAATGTTATCCGTGGAATGTTATCAGCTCCTTTGTTTATTACATAATTCATATTATTACAGGTCATTACCCACTTATATTCAATTTGTCAAATACATGTCATGGTTGTATTATTCAAACGAAGCTATATCAATTGTTCAGTGGAAATCAATTAACAATATAAGTAAGTATATGATACTTATATGCACAAAGTCGTCATAAATATAGTGTCCTTTGTAATGCATAAGAAATAAACTAAGTATTACACTATTAAATACGAAATGTTGAATTTCGAATCAGAAATGTGATTCCTTATATCTCAATGCAGAAATAATACGATTAATAAAACCACGTCAACCAAACCATGACAAACCATGTCATTTTTTTAATATAGAAAACTTCAACCTATAGCACGACGGGGACAGAAAAAAACTCATTAAAAAGTAAGATAAGATTTTCTGTGTCAAATATCGTGTCCGTGATATTGAGCGTCACAGTAAACAAGATGGAACGAAGGCGAACTAACAAGAGATCAGGCCGAATAGACTGTAATATATTTACCGGAAACCATTTTGTTTTTAAGTTGTCATTTCATAGCGCGAAAAATGTAGCTTAGGAATTCTTATAATCTGCATTAGCAAATACAGAAAAAGAAATACAAGCGTATTTAGAACGTAATTCTAACCCTCTACATTTAAAATTATGTACACATGTGACGCAATTAACAAGTTATTAATTTCTAAAAATGGCATAAGATTATAGCTCGGACATTTTTTGATCGTTATATCTCGTGTCTGAGCAGAACACATTGAAAATTTTATGACAGCATGACGGCACGCTGTCGATCAGATACATAGACAGTTTCACATAGTACACAAGGTTACGAATTAAAATATGAATGACACCGACTTATTTGCCCGACAACATGATGTCACGACAAACCACACAAATCAATAAAAATTTTTACATCGCATTCGTAAGTTTCATGAATGACGATGATGAAAAGAATGAATGTATGCCTAACCATATACACACATATAGTAATAATGCTGCGTTATGTGCGGTACAATATTCATTCGTTTTTGTACAATAATAAATACATTGAATTAATACTAAATTATAATAATTAATTATATTCATTATAAATTTATAATAAATAAATGGAGTGATAGAAGAAGTGAGTGATGAAGACTAATACTCATAGGTGCATCAAGGAAACACGTGAGTAAATATTAAAAAACAATAATTATGTAAAGTGGAATTCTACTACCTATAGCATAAACATATTTGCATGTGCATTTTAGCAATGTTAGGTTCCAGCATGGTTTTAACAAATATTTAACTATATTTCATAAATTCCATAATTTTCACATTTCCTTACATGAGGTAGTATTCATATCAAAACTAGTATTTTCGATATTGGCGGTCATATAAATGTGTAATCTATTGTATGTTTGTACCAGAAACTGTATTGTGTATTTGAAAATTATATAATTCAAATCCATAAATTGCTAAGATATAATTTTGTACTTCATATGTCAGCAATTTCACGTTTTTCTGCATCTAATACTGTTCTTAATACAACTGTAAAACTTGACTCCTTTGACCGTAAGAATTACTTTTCCTTTACATTTGTGTATTACAAACGTCATTCTACATGTATCAATAATATTTCTTAAGTATATTGTCACGTCTCAGCCTCAGAGCTCGGTGCCCTGAGTCCGTCGTCGCGACAAGGACATTAACTCGTTTCCGAATTAATGCCCTGAACGAGTTTTTGCCCTATTTTGCGTATGCAAGGACGGGCCAAGG
>JABFPT010003686.1:0-13685 GCA_022817245.1 Nixonia krombeini
TGGACGAACTTAGGCGGCGAATCAGCTCGGACTTGAGTTTCTCATAACCCCCCCGTGTCGGGGCTGCTGCTATTATCTCGCGCACTTCACTGATCTGTCGGCTATCCATTGCAGACACAACAGATCGGAACTTCCTGCGTTCCGAGGTTATCCCGACCTCATCGAACGTGTCCTCGGCGATTATAAACCATATCTCTGGGTCCGTCGGGTTGAGCGGTGCAAGGCGAATCGTGCTCCGGTCGTTAAAAGCGGCACGGGAAGTGTCTACGCTATTGTCGCCGCTGTTGAACATGTCGATTTTTTTTTATTCCTCACGAACACTTAACAATTAACCACTACACTCACTCGAAAACGATCTCACTTTGTGATCACGTCGGGGTCACCACTGTGGTGCGTCGTTTTGAAGGTGTTGTCGCGAAGAAATGAACAAACAAAAGATTTAGTGCAGACATATGCACGAGGATCCTGAGCGTGAGTTTTACGAGTCGGCGTCCGGAACAAGAATGAATTTTTTAGGCAGCTGCGTAACTGCAGTAAGGCTACACGTAAGCGCTTTTCTCATTACTGGAAAAACCCAACTTCCCCGATGTTTGCGCTTACGTGTCGCCTATCGATAAGTTGTAATTACCGCGCGCGCTGGGCTACAAGTACAAGTTAAGAAGTATTATTGTAAATTAAATGATTAAGTAATCAAATAACAATATTAAAATAAAAGTTTTCTTAAATATAAATATCTGTAACTATTTACTTGACATCAATATCATTCCGTTTTGTTTCATTAAGGAGAACCATTTAAAAGAGGTAACGTCTAAAATATCCCGTAACACTTGATATCTGGCCAACATATCGACAGAGTTTTAAATATTTTTTTTTTAAATATTTAGATAAAGTATTAGGTTAGGGAGATAGAAATCTATTATTTCTTCGGTCGTTGGTTGTGGTGATTGATATCTCGTAACGTCTCGATCAAATAATTTCAGATTTATGTTCGTTGGAAAGGTGACATTTTCCATTAAAAACTACTTTTGTTATTTTTGGTTTGGTTCCTTCAGTTGTGAGTTACAGGGTGTTAGGGATGGAACTAAACAAACAGAAGATTCGGTGCATTTTATAGTTTTTCTTTGATAAAGGCGAAAATGTAATCGAGGCGTCTGAAATTGTGAATGGTGTTTATGGTCCCGATACTGCAATAGTTAATCCGTGCAATTTTGGTTTCGTCGATTCCGTTCTGGTATTTTTGGTGTTAAAGATGCACCTCGCACAAATAGACCCGTCGTAGCATCGCCCAGGAATTAACGATTGACTATAAAATAGTTTTAAACCACTTGCACAAAGCTGGATTCAAAAGGATGTTTGGATACCATACCAATTAACACACAAAAAAACATGATGGATCGAATTTCCATCTGCAAAGACTTGGCCAAACGGAATGAAAGCGACCATTTTATTAAACGGACGGTGATTGGTGATGAGAAAAAGGCCACATAAAATAATATTGTGTGAAAACGATCGTGGTCAAAGCGCAGTGAAGCAGTTCAAACGGTGGCCAAACTAGGACTAACGGCCAGGAACGTTCTGCTGTGCATTTGGTCGAACTGGAATGAATCATTAATTACGAGTTGCTTCCATATGGCAAAACAGTAAATTCGGAACTCTACTGTCAACAAGTGGACCGTTTTGAGCTAGCGGTTGACCAGAAACGGCCAGAATTAGCCAACAGGAGAGATGTTTCGACCAAGACTTCTATGAGTGATGCGTTATAAAGCTACCTTTAAAATGGTAACAAATTATACAACAAATCTGTGCATATTTGACCCAAATCGGACAATCCGTAAAACTCTCTATATAAAGTTTTGAATTCCATGCAAGCGGTTCAGTTTCAACAATAATCTCGCGGAATACTAAACAGCGATGATTTTAATAATGCGTGCAGACGGTGACGCAGTTTGTAGTTGTTCTAAGTATTCGTTTAGCAGTTAAATAAGTGCGGATTTGTCGATAAATATTTTTAGCACATTCTTTTATTTTGTCAACATGTTTAAAACACCTAACCGATATTGTGTTTTTGTTCTTTGGATTTCTATTTTTGATTATTAAGAAAATTGTATCGATCAGTTATTTAGTTTCTTTTTTATCCCAATTTAAACATGGATGAACAAAACGTGGAGTTCAAACATATTTTACTCTGTTGCTTCCGAAAAGGCAGGAACGCATCGGAAGTACACAAGAAGTTATGTGCCGTATATGGGAACGAAGTCTTAAAAGAAAGGCAGTGTCAAAAGTGCTTTGCTCAATTTTGTTCTAGTGATTTTCCGCTCAAAAATGCGTAACAATCTGACTGTCCAGTTCAAATTTATGAGAACCATATCAAGGCCATCATCGATTCAGTTCGTCGTAGCACAACACATGAGAGAACAAAGAAAATTAATGTATCCCACACATGTATTAAAAAAGTTAAAACAGGAACTCTATGTTAAGAATCAATAAACAAATATGCTATGTTATGAAACTCGATTTATGGGTTCCTCTCATCAGCTTGAGGAAATTCATTTGACACACCACATTAGCATCTGTGATTCGCTTCCGAAAAGCAACGAAATTGGTCAATTATCGAAATAATCGAAAATGCCGTGCATGAAGGAGGATATACCAGCTCAGAAAATATCAAAAGATGAAATACACTAAAAAAAGAAAAATTCACTATGAAAAGGTAAGATTGTAAAGGAATTTTGCACTTTTACCAAGAAACTACCAAAAAGCTACTAGAATTGACAAATCGTTAGGGCTCTTTTCTTCTTTGCTTTCATCTTTAATCGCCCACCAAAAATTATTGGAGGTAGGCTGGGATTTGTTGTCACATCCAACATATAGCCCTGACTTTGCACTTTCAGATTTCCATTTATTTCCTTCTACGCCGAACTCCTTAAGTGGTCAAATTTTTAATGACGTTGATGATGTAAAATCTCATTTAATTCAGTATTCTGCTGATAAAAATTAGAAGTTTTATGAATATGGAATTGTGACACTACCTAAAGAAGAAGCATTCATATTGTCAATAGAGTCAAATGTTAAAGTTTTGTGAGGAATAACACTAGATGCAAAACAACATGAGAATCTTCAAATTTGGAACTCAAGATGCTCTCTCAATTTATAGATTAGAATAATGTAACCGCTATAGATATAATAAAGTTTTCAATATAAGCACATAAATGGAAACCGGTCACTATTAGTCTTATGTTTGTCTACTTATTATTAATAGATAACTTTATTTATAATTAGTGTAATTGATTAGAGAAAATTACTTCATGATACACGGTACATCGCGTAACGTCTGAAGGATCACGCGTTCATTCTTTTCATCATTATCATTAACATTATAATCATTATAACTACGAATACGGTATAAATATTTTTATATGTGCGGCTTATTGTAACGTCACGCTATCGAGGAAATGCATATGTGCGAGTCACATTATCGTTCATACCTTCGTATATGATATCAAAATGCCTAAGTTTAGAAAAAACATAAGAAAAAGTCAGTATTTTTTCCTGGGCTTGAAAATATCGATGCTAAGAATTTCTAAGGTAAATTTTTTGCACCTTAAAATGTCAGACTAAAATGAAAAGGATTCCAAATTTCCAAATATATAGAGGGCAACTCAGTCTGTTCTCGTCGCCTGTTCACCACTTTTTTATCTTGGTGTTCGTATCGCGCACGGGATATTTCATAACAATTTGAGTATTAAACTAATTTGAGGAACTGCTTTATATCTTTTGTAGCAGATTTTTTTACATGCACAACATTCACATAATTTGATTGTAAAGTACGTAAATGTCCATGTTACGTTCCTTACTGTGACATTTTATATTTGTAAAAATTTATTCGAACCGAGAAAGCAGTGTAAAAGGGTTTATGTTCTACAACGTAAATGTTTTAACTTTAACGTCACGTTTAGTGTGTTAACAATAATTACTCTTTATAATATCTAATACAAATGTTTGAATAGAGTGTTTCATTATATTATGAAAGAAGTTTTGGTTTTTCCGTTTTTCGTCGAGTTTTGAGATTAGAACTAGGCATTTCAAATGATCATGAACAGTCGAATTCGTTAAATTTAATGTCTCAGCGAACTCACGAGTTGTTTTTCGCCGGTTTGCATCAATAACTACTATTATTGTATCTTGATCAGCTTCAACTGCCCTTCACGAACATAATGCATCATGAACATCGAAATTGCAGGATCGAAACTTTGCAGACCAGTTTTGGCACTGACGTTCTGTCAGTAAATCTCCATACACATCGGTTAATTTTTTCTTGCTTGAACAGCATTTTCATCTTTTCGATTGTAAAATAGAAAAATGTGCAAAAATGCTGCTTTTCACTTTGAAAGAGCACCACCTAAAAATTACTGCGTAGAATCAATCGAACTTTTTCACAAAAAAGCCTTGCTATATCAGCTGTCAAAATATATAATGATTATACGGCTTAAGTATGACGTAGGCTGTGAAAAAATATAATTTAGCCCTCTGTTAGGAAAAAACGTAATTACTTTCCGAACAACCTAATACCTAAATATTAGTGTGACTGTTGTTATATTGAATATTGTCTCTTGTTATTGTTGAATATAGTTGGTATGTCCCACTTAATTCAGAATGATTGGTGCGTGATACCAAAGGTTATGTCAGAAGCAAATAGTCTTTACCTTTGTGTCAACATTTCTATTCTAATATTATTTCATCATAATGAACATATCATTTATAATGATGAATAATAAACATTTGCGCAGCATTATATGTCTATTATTTGTTTATAGTTTTCACTGTATTTTATTATGTGTATGTTAAAGTATAGATGTAAATATTTAACCACTTCGGCACGAACATCGAACAACGACTATTGTTGACAGACAAAGATGAACGCGCACAGCCGGGTGTCGACTTTAGTTGACGACCGTGATATGAAGGCGCACAGCCGGGTGCCGACTGTAAATAAGCTTTCAGTGTTTCAAGGCTTTCCTCAACACGCGACGCTCAGCGCATACGAAAAATATTTAAAGACCATCTGGACTATAATATGAACCGCTCCATTATTTTTTTATTTCTGTTCTAATAAAAAATTTATTTCACATAGTCTGTTTACAATGAATTTTAACTCGTGTAAAGATCTTTTACCGTTCTCTGATTATGACACGAAACATATAATTTGAACATTTCACTTTTGCAAAAATAATTTGCTGAGGCATGTTTATTTTGAAGTAAGTGGTCACGAAATGGATTACGTAACAAAAAAATTTATAGCGTTTTAATAAAAGAGCTAAACATGAAAATGTCATGAATTCTTTTGCTTGCTTGTGATTTTTTATTAATTTACATCAATCAATTAATTTGCAATAAGTCTTACAGACCCACACACGTTTAGGATAAAAAGAAAGACAGTGATCATCGAATGAATAACGAAGGATATACCGAGCATGAGGATCGAATCTTTGTAGTTGGGCGGTGTTCGAAGGGACTACTTAATTATCTTCAAGTCTCTAATCAGTCTGAGCCGACTCGCACGCTACACAATACACTTAGTAAATGTTACCCCTCACTCGATAACCACATCGAGTAGACAAAATTTTGAAGAATCAGACACGATACTTAAATGCATCAAACGTTATGAAATATTCAGAGACTGTCACAATATTAGTTGGTAAAGTTATATCACGAATCTATAATCATACTAATTGCGCACACTCAGCGTACGAACTTACTGCATTGAAATGCTCATATAGAAAATACGGTTAAGAATATTGCAAAAAATAGTATCTTAACCTGAATGATAAAAACGTTCATTTAGGTCATCCATCGTTTATGAAATACAATACAATATTTCTTGCTAATTTCGGTTTGATTTTTAATCATTATAACAGCAGAAAATGTGTTGGAATTTCTTGTAATTTGTTAATTTCTATATTCATCTTTGATAAACTGAAAACTATAAACTGTTTACAACGATAAACTGATAAACTGTTTACAACAACATCGCATGTCATAGCAGAGTGATATGTAAAACATTTTGCAATAAATCTTATTTGTCGATGTAAGATTCCAATGATAAGATTAATAATATAAGAAGATATTGGATTCTTAAATACTTAATACAGGAGAATTCTGAAGAAATACGGTCGTCATCTCGTCGTAAATACATACTATTCGAATTTCTCTTGCGATGCATTGTTTGATCGTGAAATAACGATTGTATTCTCTTTACACGAATATTGGGTATTTAGTAATTACAAAAACATTTAATTCGAAATTCTGAATTTATGCGTCCTGTAAGGAATATCATTATTGTTAGCTTTTGAGTACCACAATCAGTAAAACATTTTATCATGAACAGCAACATTTATTAATAGATAATAAAGTTTTTATATAAGAAAACACATCGGCAGATATGCCCTAGCTCCTTACAGAGTGAGGGATTTTTTTACAAAAAAAGCGCCATTACGTGTTGCCAACCGTACATCTAGACACGCTGGTTAGTATTAATATATGGCAGCACATACGACTTTAGACATAAGAAAATACAAATGTACCATATTTCCAACAATTATCTTCTCACAGCATTCTCTTTGTGTATATTTGCTGTAAATGTAAATGCCTCATAGTGGAGACACTATGTGGAAAGATATTATAAAATATGTTTCTATCTATCTTCAAAAGTTTTTACGTTTTCGTATCGACCAATTTTTCGAACCTCCTCGGTCAATAATCGCGTCTTCTGTTCTTAGCTTATATAAAAATCTGCCCACTACCAAATGGACCTGCGAAGTTCACCAAATTGATGACTCACGATGTTTATTTGAAATTTAGTAACTTAATTACGAACTAGAACGACTTTTGTTAAATTAGTAGTTGAACAATCATGTTTCAAATAGGAAAAGGCATAAGAAAATCTATTTGTACACCTCGTAAAGTCAAATATTCAGAATTCACTCGGGAAACTAGTTGTCCTAGAAATGTGTAAATTTTAACTTTCTATAGCATTAAATTAATTTTTATAACCTTCTTATCAGACCGTATGCTTTATATTATGCAATTTCTACACGAAAAGTAAAGATTCTGAGTTTTATTTTATCATAGGATGTACCAGTTTAAATAGTTCAAGCATAAAATCAATCTAATCAATTATGTGTTTTCATTATAGTGAAACGTACTCAATAACAGTTTCTTCAAATGGCGAAGGCTTTATCAAAACAGAACCTGATTATGAATCATGCCAATTATTCATTACACCATAGTGACGCCCATAATGGAAATTGTATTTTTTCTGAATCATGTAAATTTTCTTTTGTTTGAATCATGTAAATTCATATACTGAGAGCAATATTAGATATAACTGTTAGGCCTACATTTTTCGGTGTACAATGTACAACGAACACCTTACAGGTTTTTTAAAAAAAAAAAACTTATAAATGCTTTGAAAAAACCCGTGAAATCTCACAAAAACCATTTAACATATAAAAATAATGCAAGCAAATACGATCACCGAAATCACAGCACTTGCATGATCCCTATACTTGAACGGTATCTTACATGAAGTTTCGGTACAGCATGTAATAACAACGGATTGATATAGCAAAAAAGTGCAAAAAGACATGAAATCAAATATGAGAAAAGAACAGCTTTTTTCAAAGACTAACTATCGGTTCCATTGTTATGCAAACCTTATAATAATATAATAAACGTCTTATAATAATATATTACTAAAATAAGAATATTGGCATTTGTGTATATGCATTTGTATGCTTTTTTATTTAAGTTAGTTGAACTGTTAAACTTTTAATATTTGACTTAACTTTGTATAAACATTCATTTTCATATTGGACAACTTCTTTTTCAAGACAAATAATTTTTGACACCAGGAGTTAGAACAAAATGTGTGTTTTAAATGCAAGCACTTCGCCGTTCTTGTATGAAACTAAATGAATATTAAAATTTGTATTTTCAAACATTCCGTAAGTTATAAATTAAACATGGAAACATATTAAGATAAAATTTAAAGTCAAACATTAAAAGTTTGATAGTCAAAATACCTTAAATATAAAAGAATAAAAATAGATATACACAAATACCAATATTCTTCCTTTAGTGGGGAATTATAAAATGTGAAATATGATTTTTACATAAGAAATATTACAATACATAAGAAAATAAAATAAAACAACGTAGAAAATTACAAACATGAAAAAAATAAAATTCTTATATCTGCAATTTACTATTTTTTTGTGTACTTTATTTTATAAAGAGATATTTTATAATTACAGACAAAATTAATCATTAAATACTAGAACACATAAAAGAATATATTTAATACGTACATAATTTTGGAAAGAAAATTTGTGATCTTTTTTAACCTCGTGTATAGAAAGGGAAAATGCTTATTATAATTGGAGCACACAATTTATTGTTAGTAATTTCTTATTGTAGTAAACATTATGTTATCACAAGAAAACGTTTTTAGATTGCAAGAAAACATCTTTAAATAAAAAATATGTTTCATAACTATCAATTATTTAATTATCTGCCTTATTTCTACTGACGGGTTTTATAAAATATACTCGCAATATATATTATATTATATTATATTTTTATAAAATACAATACTTCATCAAGATATACCGCTCACTGTTTGTCACATTTCACCTCATCATCACTCATTAAGAAAGTTCACCACATTTCTCTTCATTAATTCAGTCATTATTATTATTAAAAATCATGATTGACCGTAAAACACCACGTATCCATAATAGGATCATACGTTCATTGATACGTTATTATGAGAACGACATATAAAAGATTCTGTGTGCGCAGGTGTTGTGACGTCACGCTGTCGAGAAAATGTAATTGTGTTAGTAACATTTTCGTTCATAACTACGTATACAATATCAAAATGTGTATGTGTCTGTCACATATACACGTAGTCAACGATCATGCAAAACCGGCCGCCATAACAGTTTGCAGTGTTTATTAATTAATATGTTAATAATTCCATTATGCATACGTACAATTTTAAATGTATAGCTTTAGAAAAAAATAATAAAGAAATAGAATATTTTTACACACATATCGAAAAGCATATTTTGACACAAATGTTTCCCGCCCTGACATGTAAGGTTAAGTGGAATATACTTCCAGTGAATATATTGGGCGCAGCTCAGCATGTTCACATGCCAGTTCGCTTTCTGTCCACGTCCTTTACCTTGGCGTTCAAATCGCGCCCACGATATTTGCTATGCGTATACCTGCACTGATATCGTGCACATATTCTTTATTCACTGAAAGTGGTCAAGTCAGAAAAATGTTAAATCAGTACAATTCTTCCAAGATATTTACATGCATACTTATAAACTTTCATAAAAGACCTATATTATAATCAGTTAACCGACTGCATATAAAAAAATACGTGAACTTCGTCCAGTACTATTCAACCAAAAAGGTGTTATCTTCCAACATGACAATCCTAGATCTCATGTGGCTTTAAGAACGAAGAAGCTCCAGGCTCTTGGTCATGAAGTTTTATCACATCCGCAATACTCACCTGATACCGCCTAACTATCACTTGTTAAGGGTAACAATTTCGACATTTTCAGAACGTTCAGAAGGTAGTGGTAGATTCCAGACTTCAAAGACTAGGATCTTATACACATACAGCATAAATGACCTTGTTGATAGATGTAAGAAGAACATAGAAGACAGTGTTCAATATTTCATTACTCAATCTTGCTTATGAGCTTGAATATAAGAACTTAAAATTTCCTCAAAAAAAAGCAACAAAACTTTCTTGCCAACCTAATATTTAACTCTACCTCTTAAATTTAATTGTTACAGAAAACGAACAAACAAGTAGATTGTGAAACTATCTGCATTACCCAGTTGTCACAAAATTGTTAAGTAATAATATCTGAAGAAATAGATGTATTATGAGAAATGTGCACCTTCGAAAATATTGATATTTTCGTGAGTACATATCTATATAAATACCCTGTAAGACTTACGTGATTTCATTACTTTCAATGAATAAGGTATTTCGGAAGATGGGCATACAAGGTATCACTGCAACATATACCTTGGGGCGTCTTTTTTTACGTTTAGGGTTATTTTGGGATGCCACAACTTTCATTGAGGAAAGAAACTTACATTTGGTTTGGCAAAATAGGAAACACATTGGGTTTTTCGGAAAGTAAGTTTTTTTTTCGTTCTGTCCATCTTGGAGATTAAACATAGGTATTTGAAATGATCATAAACAGTCGAATTCGATAAATTTAATCTCCCAGCGATCTGACGAATTGTTATTCGCCGGTTTGCATAAATCAATGCCCCTATTGTGTCTTCATTAGCTTCAAGTGGCCTTTCAGAAAAAATTTTGAATCGAAATTTTCCAAACCATTTCTGACACCGGCGTTCTCTGAATACATTTTCTTCATACACATCGGATAATTTTTTTCTTGCTTGAACAACAGTTTTACCGTCTTGATAGTAAAATAGTAAAATATGCCGAAAATGATGCTTTTCACTTTCCATATTTGAAAGGGCATCAACCAAGAACTACTGCATAGAATTGATTCTAGTTTCTTTGTCCACAATTCTCCTTTAATGAACAATTTATTTGTACAAACAATTACTGTAGAAGATTTACGTGGAAGGTTCCACTGCAGAATATACATTTGTGCAACTTTCGTATCATTCAAATGTTTTTTATTGGGACTTCATATTTTTTTTTGGAGCGAAAAGGTTTATTTAAAAAATGCAATACGATAGAGCAATACGCAATGAACATTAGTATCTGATGAAATTTCACTTTGGGCACTTTCGAAAAAGACAAAGACTTATTACTTATTACAAATTTCTGACAACACACAAACTCGCACTCACACTCCTGTCCGCTCTCGACTGGGATGTTCCTTCACTGGGATACCGACTTCAATGATACAAAATCGAGCTTATAGCCGGAGTCCAAAGACTGGCCTGACTGCTTTTCCTAAAAGATGTATCAGAAATTATTTCGCGGCTACTTCCGAGAGAGTGTGTTTGTTTCGTATTGTATTTTAGGCGCGATTCGGTCGGAGCTGTCTTTGGACATAATGTCTTATCTGGCTTGGCGCGACATAGGCATGTATAGTTTTATATCTATTTCCGAGAAATCACATGTTCGGAGGAACGTCTTCATTTCTACGAATTTCGTTACGTGCAGCTCATGCATATCTTTTCTGTCTGCACATCTGAACTATCGTGGACAGTTCAGCTGTGAAAAATACACTTGCTTGCTCGTGCTGATCACATTTTGTGATCGCGAATTCGTGATAATATGATTTTATATTAAGTGAAAATTGTTCGAAGCGTTACGGGATGTTACGAATTGTTTTAGGTAAGTAACTCATAACTCAATAAGTATCCGATCTGTGAGGTCGTGCTATGTAATGCTATGTAATACTCGCTATTGATGGTTTTACCTTTTCCAAGATAGTCGATGAACAAACTACCATGCGCGTCTCAAAAAAACAGATTCCTTAACCTTACCATCTGACTTTTGAAGTTTTGATTGCTTTAAATGACTTTCACTGGCTGCTGTCTACTCAGCTTGACGATCTTTTTGATGCAGGTGTGTATTCGCGGATCCATGTTACATCCATTGTCACATACCGATGCAAGAAATTCTTCTGATCTCGCTTGAACAGCTCTAAACAGAGCAAACATGGTACCCACTTCGGCAGCAACTAATGCAGGCTCAAATTTTCGTGTAAACTTGTTTCAGTCAACATTAAAATGTGTACAAGTGTCGTTTGAAAAATGGTACTATCCAGAAATCATATGGCATGAATTATATGATAGCAAATGCAAATTATTGGAGAACCAAAATGATCCATACGGCAGTAACGATAACAGTATTACTGTCGAGAGTAGTGATAACGAAATTTCTCATAATGACAATGGAGATGATCCAAGCACCAGTGATTAAGAAAATATTCCGAATAAACGTATAAGAAGATGTATGTGATTTCCTTCCAGTTCTGAAGACGAAGGTGAAAGTGAAATACAAGATCAGCAAATTGAAATTGTTTCAGACGGAAGTATTCGAAAAAAAATTGAAGGAGGAGGTGCATTTTTATTACTAATTGATTACCATATTTTAGAACATTTAAGAACTTGTACAGAGTTAGAAGCCTCTTGAGTTTTGGGGAAAAATGGATACTTACGCAAGCAAAATTGAGGTCGTTTATTGCAATATTGTATGTACGTGTAGCGTACGAAGGAAACACTTTCAGACTTGAATATTTATGAATAACAAGTGGGGACCAACATTTTTTTCTAACTATGAGTAGATGTGATTTTACCGAGATTTTTCGTTACATTTGTTTCGACAATAATCAAAAGTCAACGTTTACAAAGAGACAAATTCGCTTTAGTTTCAACAGTTTGGAACAAATTTAGTGAAAATAGCCAAAATGGCTTAAAACCAGGAGCTTATATTACGGTGGATGAGCAACTCTTTCCAATGGAGGCCAGATGCAGATTCACAGAATATATGCCACACAAATCTCGAAATTTTGGCTGGCATCTGACGTTGAACTAAACATCAAATAAGTGGTTTTGCTTTTTTAGGAAAAGATGAGGCTCGAGATTCATTAACCCCACTAAGTGAATTTGTTGTAATGAAATTTGTAGAATCATATACTATGTAAGGTAGAACAATAACAACGGACAATTTCTTCACCAGTTTTCCCCTGGAAAACTGGTTGCTTGGAACAATACGAGCAAACAAGAGGAAACTCCTGAAATCTTGCAAACAAAAGAAAGATAACATGGCATGATTCTCCATGTTGCTGTACGAATCAAATGGATGTACATTTACAGTTTACAAGAGTAAACCGAATAAGAAGGTACTTGTGCTAAGTACAAAACACAAACACGTAAAAATTGATAAATCTAATAAGAGATTACCCGAAACTGTGTCTTTTTATAACAACACAAATTTGGCGTCGATGTCACTGACCAAATGGCACGAAAGTTTACTGTCAAATCAAGTTCCAAAAGGTGGCCACTTCAAGTTTTTTTCAATGCTTTAGGTTTAGCTGGAATAAACTGCTGGATATTACATAAAAACACGACAGATGAAAATGTATCAAGGAAAGACCTTTTGTTTCATCTAACTGAAGAACTTGCTTCTGAATATCAGACTTCCAGATAAAAGCTACAAGAATCTAATATACCAAGTTCCTGTAACGCTAATGGTATCAAGTAGAATATTGCAATAATAATAAGAGCACAACTATTTGCAATACATGCAAAAAAAGTGTATGTCAAAAGTGCACACTGAGCAAAATCTACATATTGTTACATTCGCCATCGCCGTACTTCTTCCTTTATACGTACTCGAACCGCAGTCTGCTTTATTTTTCCTAATAATTGTTTATGATCGTGGGCTACCGGCGGCGGGAATAAAGAAAGATTCTGTATTTCCGCTATTTTTTATTTATTGCTACAAAGACAGTTATTCATACATCATAGCCCCGAGGTGAAGACGGAGAATGAAGCTTCCTCATGAGAGGAGCCGCGTGCACCGTCACCTAAGGGCGCTTTCTGGGGTTCACAGTGGAGACAGAGCCTGAAGCCTTCCCTCGAGGGGGGCCGCGTACTCA